>JAQFXP010003961.1:0-11484 GCA_034693685.1 Belba bartosi | reverse complement strand
TTAAATTTTTTGTCTAGTACAAAAAATTGTGAATGTAACATTACTTTATACATTTGACAGAATTAAATTATCTTTATCTATCAAAAAGTTATTCAAAAATTACGAGCGTCAAGATTAATGGTTAGCCTCTTTATATTGATATATACATACTTAACTTTAAATTTTTAGATTTTACAAAAACAATAATTAAATTTCTTAAAGCCAAAAACAATAAAAGCTAATACTGTGCATGTTTAGAATACTTGATTTTTATTTGTTTTAATTAAGTTGATTTTATCCCAAATTTTACCCGCTATTAATAGTTATACTACTTTATTAACTATTATAAATTTATAAGAAATATTTTTTAAGGTTTTATATATTTAATGTTAAATATTTTTGCTAGTTTATTTTAATAATAAAAAATTTTATTAAAAATAGTTATTATAATATAATCAAGTTATATATACTTTAACAAGCGGTAAATTAATTTAATATTTTTATACTTTAATACTTGTGTTGACATCATTTCATTAATTATTTTTGAAATTTATATCAAATTATTTATTATTTTATCATGTTTAACTTAAAAAACCTATATTGTAACCTATATTAGTGAGAGAAATAAAAATTATTCTTTTTAATTGCCTGTAGAATACACGCCGTCACATTTATATGTTTCTCTAAAAATATAGTAATTTTTTAAAAATTATATTTTGGACTAAATCAATTGTACAAATTTAATACAAAAAATACTTTGCAAATTTAAGTTAACTTTCTATTTTTAAGTTAACTAACAGTAAATATTTTTTAAAATTAGAATTAGCAATTCTATTGTCTACCTACAATATTTAATATTAAATATAGAATTATATAAATAAAAATATGTTTATATTTTTTAATTTTTGCTTAATTTGTATCAAAATATTAAATAACTTGTCAGTCACTTAAGCAAATACATAATAAAAAATCTTCAAGTTCTAAATTAAAAATGTTGTTTTTTAAATACTGTATGTCGTTGAATTTAAAAAACATTTTAAAATTTATTTTTAAATCATTTTTAGGTTTATATACAAAATAATTATCACATTACAATGTATTTATATGAACTATTAACCAAGAAACGAGAAAATCGGCTTATTCAGGGGGAACAAGGAAGAAATTTTTCACCAAAGTTTTGGCTAAAATCTAGGAGTAGTTTCAGGGGAGAGATTTTTTCCAAATATGCTAAAAACCCCAAATAATTATGATGACAAGTTTTTTAACTTTGTAGTAATCAAACATAATTTTTTAAAAACATAGACATTTATTATCATACATTATTTTTGCCTGACTTTCCCTTCCCGATCACTGATATAAAAGTATATCTTACAAAAAGACTCAAACTATTTGTCAAAAAATGTAATTTGATTAAAGATATTTTGTTATAGTTCGAGTTAGTAACTATTTACTATAGCAAATTTTTTTAAAATATTGGCTCAAATCTAAAAACATTTTTTATGCATTTAAAACCCAATTGCCAACATCTGTCTCTCTGGCCAGAATTATTAAGAAATTTCAGACTTTGAATAAGAAAATGTATAGTTTATTGATTTAAAGCAATAAAATATTTTAATTGAATTAAAATATTTTGAATAATATTAACAACACAGTCGATGAAAGTGATGCACAAGCTTTGATGAAAAATTTTAGATAAAAACTTAAACAAATTAGTTTTAATGGCTTGTTAGCTCCAATAAAAATAAGTTTTTTATTTAACGTATTTTAAGCAATAAAAATTTTGTAAGAATTGATTTAATAGTTTTTCAATAATAACTCTTTGAATTTTGTGCATTACATCTGAAACACTCTTTTTAATGCAAAAAATTTATATAATACAGTTTAAAATTTAAATCACATAAAAATAAAAAAATAAATGCTCAATTAAATTTTATTAATAATTAACATTGATTAAATCAATAAACATATATTAATAAAATACAAACAAAATTTAAAATTAAATTTTAAAGCACAAGATCAAGGCCAGTTTTTCCAACGAAAGGTAAATTTAACGTTTGATTTACTTTAAGATTAAAACCATCATCAACTACCGGTTTAGCTGGATCATTTTTCAAAGTAAGATCACGAAGTTTGCGAATTTCAACTTGTAAAAATTTATATCTTATTAAATGTGTTGTTTATTAAATTAATTATGTACAAACTTACCATTTCCGTTCATCGAAACAACGGCAACTAGACCAATTAAACAAAGTAAGGCAACGGTTCGCAACATGGCAAATTCTTTTATTTTTAAAATATAAACTTTAATAATAAAAAATTAAATTGATTTTTAAAATATTTTGCTCAGTTTATATACAAGTTGATTTTGCAATAATTTTGGTTTAATATAAACAGCTTTAATTCGTGTGACAAATAATTAATTTGATTTACAAAATTAATTGTAATTTTTAAATATTTATATGTAGGGTTGTGTAAAATTTTACTTGAAAATATAAGGTTAAATATAAGTTAACAGATTAAATTAAAGAAAGATTTAACTTTTAAACGTTTAAAAATTAGATTAAATTATTATTATATAAATTAACTTCATTAAAAAAAACTCGTTCTTATAATTACAAAAATTGTAATAAAAATTTTAAATCATAAGATTAAGTTTTGTAAACATGTAAATAACACAAAAATATATAAGCAAATTTTAAAATTGTAAAATTAAAAATTTATTAGCAGTTTAAACAAAAATCTGAAAATATTATATTGAATAAAATTTTTACTGATAATCAATACAGAAGTATATATTGTATAACTATTATGTGTCATTTTTAAAAAATCTTAATAATTTTATTTTAAACAATTTTAATTTTTTTAAAATTTATATTTTTTTAATTTAAAAAGCTTTTTTACCGATATAAATATTTATGTTAAAACCTTACCTTTAATTTAATATTTTGATTTATAGTGTAGTGTAACACTAGCTAGATTACTTAATATTTGTTTAGCATCATGTAATGCGTCATACAAATTTTATTTTGACATGTTATTTAATAATCTTATTATTTATTATTAAAATCTGTATTATAATTAATGATTTTAATCATAAATTTTTAAAAGACATCAACAAAAAAATTTCTACAAATTATTAAATTTAGCATTAATTCTAACTAAAATTTAAACCACTCAAGGCACCCCCTCATATAATTTAAATCTAATTAATTAATTAATATCTAATTATAAATACATAAATTTGTTTAATAATTTTTAATATCATTTTATACTTTCTAAGATTTTTTTATTTTTTTTTTAAATTTTGACTTTGATCATATTTATAGATTTGCAACTCTTAAAAAATTTATGTTGTTAATTTATTTTCTGTTATTACAACTAATTTAAAACCGCAAACTAAATTTTTCCCTATTGAATTAAAATTTGAACTAGAAATTAAACTACAAAATTTAAAAACAATTGCTAAACAATGTAATAAATAGGAATTGAGAATTACGAGAGATCCAAGAGAATCATGGTAGAAATTTTTTCAAAAACATTTGAGCAAAAATTTATATATTTATGATGACATTTTACATAATTTAATAAGATTTAAACTAAATTTAGTAAATTTAATTGAATTTAAACTGGATTTAACGCCAATATTAGAAAAAGCTCTATTTTTAATAAATAACTTGGACGCCGCCGAAGTCAAAAAGTTGAGATGATACTATTTTGCGCACCAAATTCTAAAACTGTTAAACGACAATTTTTAAAATTGGAGGGAGATTTTTGTTTGATCCTTCCCTTTTTCAATGCCTACATTACAATTTAAGTTAAATTAAAATAAAATTTATATATATATATATAATAAAATATAAGTTTTTTAGTTTATAATAAAAATAATGTTAAGCTTGTTCATAACAAATTTAATAGACTTTGAAAATTTTGCTGAAACTAATAAATATTTAATAATTTAATAATTTATACAAGTCAACCTGCTAAAAGTTTATGTTTATCATATATTTATTAAAATTAGAAATTACTTATTAAACTTTTTATTTAGTTCATAAAATTTTATATATTTATATTTAAATGTAATTAAAATATAAATTTATTAAAATATGTTCAAACATACTTTATGTATAGTTTAATCTAATTTTAAACAAATTTATATAAAATTTTTAATTTAACATTTTAAAGTTATTTTAATAACAAATTTTTAAAATTTAAAATATTATTTGTATTTTATTTTTTGCGTTTATTTATTTTAATTTAATAAATTTTGAGTAAATTAATACCTTGCATAATCAATAAAATTTGCAAATATAAATTAAAATAAAAATATATATTTAAATGCTCAATAAAATTTTTATTAATTGAATTACATTGTTCAAATCAAAACAGAATACATTAACAAAATAATATTAAAATTAATATTTAAAGTTAAATATTTAAATTAATTTATTTTAATAATGCGAAAATTAAATATAGAATTACTTATATAATCATGTTTTTATTTTCAAATAGCGGTTGATTTATTTAATACGTTTAAACTTTAACTGCTACTTTAGCATTGATTTTGCCTGATTCAACTGTAACGCCGACGTTGACTTTAGTATTTACAATTGTATCAATAAGTTTATTTAATCCAGCAAGTGCAGCTTGCAGGTCAGCTTTTATTTTACCATTGCTAGTGTCTTGTAAGTTAGCAGCCAATTTTTGAAGAAGCTCAAGTTTTTCATTACAACCTGCCTTAACTTGTCCGATTTTCAGATTAAGTTCAGCTTGCAAATGTTCTTTCAGTGCTAAGAGTTCAGCTGATGCGTTATCTTTATCGTTAATCTGAGTTTGGACGTCAGCAATCTGAGATTTTAAACTAGACAAGTCAGCCTTGACTTTATCTTGAAATTCTCCAACCATTTGACTGAATTCATTAGATTTAGCCACAACAACGTTAGCAATTTCAGCCTTAACTTCTTCGCTACAGTTTTGAATTTGACCGGCAAGCGCAACCATTGCATTTATTCCATCATCTAAATTCTGTTTAATTGCTCCTACAATTTGATCTTGATAAGCTCTTGCGTTTGCGATTAACTCATTACCTTCTTTTTGAAGAGCTGTTTTTGCAGCTCCAACTTTAGTTTCGGCTTCAGCTAGCATCGCCTTACCTTTTGTTTCCAATTTGTCATGTTTGGCTTTTAATTCGGTGCACAATTTATTTAAATTTGATTTTATATTTTCTACTTGTTCATTGACGGTATTAAAAACCTGTTTAACTTGCTCTTTAGTCATATTACTGATATTATTCATCTTGTTTTGGATCAGGGTTTTTAAATCTGAAGATCCTTTCTCGATATTTGCAGTTAAATCAGCATATTTTGCACGGATTTCATCATAGAATTGTTTACCCATAGCAGCGGCTGAGCCAATTTCTAACTCAATGCCAGATTGCATCTTCTTACCCATGTCAACCGCCGAGTTAATGCCAGATTGTATCGTATTACCAAATACATCCAAATTGTTTTTTAGACCACCAAATAAACCGCCAATTTGTTTCATTGGACATGCACCATCGCTTTGTGCATTAGCTTTCACTTGGGCACCGCTACCGCCGCCAACATTTGCGTTGACTGTAAAATTAAAATTTAATTTAATTTGATACAATTATCCTTGAATAAATTAATTTTAGTTAAATTTAATGTTTTGTATCTTATTTTATAAAAATATATATTTAGTATTAAAACTATTTTGTTTAAACTTACGTTTAACCCCATTACCTAAACCAAGATCAACACTTAAATGCGAGGCGGCCAAACCAACCAAGCAAATTAAAGCAACGATTCGCAACATGATTATTTTTCAAAATTAAAATTTAATTTTAATAATAGAAAGAAGATTTCAACTGATTTTTAAAATACTTTTCTCGGCTTATATACTATTTTATTTGCTATTAAATTTGTTATTTGATCACGATCTATTCATGTGACAAATAATTTATTTGATTTAATTAAATTAATTGTCTTTTTAATTTTATTTTACAGGTTTTATAACAATAATTTATAATGTTACAATTTTGTTGATATTATATATGACGTCAAACTAAATTTTATTTTGACATGTTAATTAATAATTGTATCAAATAAATTGTAAAAACTTGTATTTTAATTTAATATATTTGCTGTTTTAAAATATTATTAATTGAAATAAAATATTTTTATATACTGTAAAATTATTATTTTAAATTTAAACATGCTACAAATCAATTATATTTTTATTTTTTAATAAAATTTTAGAATAAAATAAAAGAAATAAATTTTGACAACTTTATTTTTTTAATTAATAATAAATAGAATGACTCAAAATAAACAACTAAACAGATTATTTTGAAATTTGAAATAAATAATTTATTAATTAAAAATAATAAATTAAAGAATATATTTTGCAATAAGACAAATTTAATTTAATACAATATTTTACTACATATTTTATTTTTCTACTTTTTTTTATTTTATTAAATTATATTTGTCTTGTTAATGCGAAGTATATAATTTTTGTAAAATTAAACTTAATAAAACTAATAAAATAAGTTTAGAAAAATAAAATTTTAACTTTACATCAATAGTGTAATAATTAAAAATAGAATAAAAACATTTTGCCAACCCATAACATTGCTACTTTGTATATTACAATACATTTAAAAAATTTTATTTTCTTAATTTTTTTAACAAGATCTTTCAATATTATAATTTTAACTTTAAATTTTACTTTCAAATTATAAGCGACATTTTGTATCAACAACATTGTGTTTTGCAATCATATGTTTGATTTCACGTTTTCAATTTCAAAATTATTTTTTTAAAACATGCTTTAATATTACTTGGCCATTTTTAGTTAAGCATATGCTTTCTTAATTTAAGTAAATTTTTAGTGCCTACGAAAGTTTACATAATTCATATTATTTTTAAATACAATTTTAAAAAGCACAATAATTTTTTGTATTATAACCGCAATTGAGGGCGTTTAGGAACAATTTTGTTTATCAATTTGTATTATTTATATATTTTTTAAAAATTAGTTTATTTTTATTCAAAACTTTTGAATTTGAGAAATGAGTTTTTATTTAATTTTAAATTAAAGTTTAATAGATATGCACTGTATTATTAAAATTACAGTTTATATATGGATTGCACCAGTAAATTAAAATATAGCGCTACATATTGTTATATTAGCGCTCAAGTTAAATTTTATATATTTTAATTAATTAATAATGTACATAGCTTATATACTATGTAACAACAATAGTACATAAGCTATGTACATTATTAATTAATAAAAAATATATTTTTTAACTTGAGCGCTAATATAACAATATAACAATAATTGTATTTATTAAAAATAAATTTCTATAAATTAACTCAGCAACATTAAGGTCAAAGATTTACATTATCAGAAATAAAAATATAAATAATTTTAATTTGAATTTTTGAATTACTCTTTATAGTTTGTGTATTTGTTGCTTCAAAATATTTCTATAATCAGCACGAAAGTTTTAATCTTGTTGAGTAAAGTTGGCATAAATCAAATCTTGCGCTTTATTTTCAAGGGCTTTATTAACCAATTTTGGAATTACCAAAGTCTTTTGCTTTTATATTGCTCAACATGGTGGCCAACCGTCCAGGTTTAGGCTACTACTCATAGGCCGAAGCATTTCTTCCTGCACAACTCGTAGTGAGGCTAGGAATCATTACTTCTCCGCTACGTGTCAAGGATCAAGGATAGTGTCACAGCTTTAAGAGCACACACCTGAACGCCCCGTATACGTAGATTAGTGGTTATTCGGTTAGCGTACACTACCAGTAGACGGCCAGGGGTCATTCTAGCCTCAACTCACGCCTAGAATTTTTTTCTCAAAAAAATATTCTTGCTACAACTGGGGTTCGAACCCACTAACTCAGAGTTAGAGGACGGACGCATTACCACTGTGCCACCCACCTAAGCTAATTGCTGTATTGTCCATGTTTAGGCTGGATTGTCCAGGTTAAAAATTTACAAATTATCTAATACTAAAAAATATGCAAGGCTCCCTTCTTTGCATTTAAAAATAAAGAGGTAATTATGTGTTTGTCCAGGGAAAAAAATTTTTAAAAGTTGGCCACTTTTTTGCTCAATTAAGCAATCATGTACAATCAATAATATTACGTAATTTCAAAGATAATACAATTACAAATATGATAGTAAATAATTTATAAAAATAATTAATTTTAAAATTTAATAAAAACAATTATTTATCATTTTAACTAACATATTTTTATAAAAGTATTTTATTTTAAATTTATAATTTTTGTCTGGTTTAATTTATATTAAAATAAATAATATAAAAAATGAACATAAAAATACTTTTAAATATATTAAAGTATTTTTAAAATGTATTAAATATTGCTTAATATATTCAGTAAAATTTTATCTGAAAAATTACGCATTATTCTTTTTTGGCTAATTAATAAAATGACCTAACAACCCAATTTGTTAAGTTAAAATTAAATTTTTAAATAAAAATAATATATTATTTTTAATAAAAAAATCTAAGAACGCAAATTTATTTTTTAAAAATTTATAACAAATATAAATGAAAAATATTTGAGTTTGTTTATTAAACATTTTATATATAAATTAATTTATATAAAGTTAATTTGTTAAACTAAAATTTTTATTAAATAAAAATAATTATATATTTTAAAATTAAACATGATAATTAAATTGAATATAATTAAATTATTAAAACTATTAAATTAAAATTTTGTAAATAATAAAATAAAAATTTTTAAACGTTTTTAATTTAATATTTTATTATATTAATAATTAGAAATTTTAATTTTGACTATTATATTTTTTAAATGATAAATAAAACATAATACACAAAGAACAACTGTGTAAAATTTATATTTGCCAAATTAAATAAACATTATAAATTTATAATATAAAATTTTTAAACGCAATTAAAATTTTTATAATAAGGTAGTTATTTTTGGCAATAAATATTTAATTTTAACAATATTTATTAAGTCACGCCAATGTTAAAAATTTGTTTTATTAACAAATTTAAATTAATAAAATTAATACAGTTGCATTAAAAAACAAATATAAATTTAAAAATGCCAATCACCAATTTGTACATCAATGCCGTCATCGACTAGAGGATGATTCGCGTCCAAAAATGCTCGAATTTTTCTGAGACCTGGCGAAATTGCTGGAAATGTTTTAAACCCGTTTTTACAAAATGATTCCAGATCATCTGCAAATTTTAATTAATTTTAAATTGAATCAAAAAGTTAAAAAAAATTATTTTAGTTAAATTATACCAGCTTCCACTTTATTTATTAAATTAGTTTATTTGTTTTATAATACAAATTTTACATACTCTCGAAATTGATTGAAGCGGCTACGGCCAAACCAACAAGGCAGATTAAAATAACAGTTTTTATCATAATTCAATTTTAGTTTTAAAATTATCTTAAACTAAATGAATAATTTTTTGAATTAATTTGCCTTCCTTATATACAATTTATTTTAAAAATACAAATGTATAATTATTTAGTTCATATGTTTAACAATTGTTTGTTTAAATTAATTGTTTTATTGTATATATTTGTTTGGCAGTTCTAAACCTGCTTTAGCTTTTAATAAATTGCTTTCAGATTTTAATTTTTTAAATAATACAATATTTTTCAACGATATCTATTCATACAAGATACAGGCGTAATTAAAAATGTGTTTTGGTGCTCTTGGCAACGTATAAAAATAGTAAGTTTATTTTTTTAACAATTGTTTGTTTAAATTAATTGTTTTATTTAGATATATTTAAAAAAGTTTTTAATATTTTTAAAATATAATAAATTATTAATTTCAAATCTGCATTTTATAATAAATTTAACAAACAATATATTGGTTAATTTTTACTATTATCTACCGCATTTAGAAACATGTTTGAAATAGTAAGATAATTTATTTTAATATACGTAAGAGCAGTGAGAGGCAATTATTAAGAGTTCAAAAGTGTTAGTTATCTTTTTTACTGTTTATTAAAAAATACTAAACAATATATTTGCAAAGACTAGCGAGGCCTATCAGAGGCCTATTCAGATAACATGTTTTTGTATGTTTAATGAACAGTAAAAGAGCTAACTAACACTTTTGAACTTTACTAATTGCCTTTCACTGCGTAAGAGTATTCGAGCATGTAATTATGCAGATTGTATAAATTTAACAAAAATAAATATATTTTCTACTGATAATTTTAATTTAAATTTTGAATTAATTTTAAAATTAAGCAAAAATTGTATATTTTACATTATTGATATTAAATAATATTTGTTAATTATTAGAATTATTTAATGTATTATTTTAATTATATATTTTTCCTTTAGTAATTTAAATAAATAATTGAAATAATATTCTTAAGTTTTTAACAATAATTTGTTTTAATAAATTATTTATTTTAATTACTTTAGTTATTCAAACAAAATACCATTGTAAATATAAACGGCGTTTTTTGCTCAAGGTAGCGTGGGCAAATGATAGTTTTTGCTCAAACTAGCATATCCAATTTAAAAAATATTTTAATCTGGACAAACACTTAATTTTATTTTTATGATTCAAATGCAAAGAGTAGACTCTTAGACATTTTAAGATACTTAATAAATTTTTTAGCCAAAATCTGGACGTTTGGCCTTCTATTTTGAATTCCTGGCTGATATAATCATTTTTTAATTTAATATTTATAGTTTGGTAAAAATTATTGAGGGTTTGGCAACCACGGGCTTGTTAGCAAAAGCCGTTTATTAACCATTTACAAAAATTTTATTTAAAAACTACGTTTAAGGTTTGCTTTTAAAGCTGTAACACTAACTTAACATGATTCCCGTTTACTTGTTCACGGTTTTAAGAAATTTAATTACTGTTTTTGGAACATTTAAATCTATTAGAATCCAACTATATTAGCTTTAGCCGCAATTGGAGGCGTTAGGGTTTTTTTTGGCTTATTTAACATTAAATTATTTTTTAAATTATTTTTTGAAAACAATGTGTATTCAAAAACATTTTTATTGATAATTTAACTCATATAAGTTTAACATATTGTAGACCTAAGTCTACATTTAAAAGATTGTTTTTAAACATGAGGCCCATAGGCCTAATTTAAACGCTTTTGTTGTTTACATATTTTTAACGACTTATTAAATCAAAACAAATATCTTTAAATCGTTTGCAAAACTATTTGTATTTCAATATAGATATATATATTATGTATTAGAAGAGAGCTCTGATTGGCATTCTTCCTTGTATTCCTAACACTTATGGTTTGGTTGTATTTCATGCAAATAAATGATTATTAAAGTTCTGAATGTAATGACTGATTTAATAAAATAAATGTATTTTAAATAAGTAAATTAAAGTTGTCCACAAGTGGTGCATCGACCAGACGATCACCGTGGCCTTCGGCCACTACCACCGAAGTGCGGCCTAGAT
>JAQFXP010003960.1:0-11485 GCA_034693685.1 Belba bartosi | reverse complement strand
CGCAATCATCGGCCAACAGCTTGAAAATGCTAACTGGCCTATACACAGGCCTTCCAGTTTCTTACCATTGCTGTTCAATACTTTTTAAATAACAACAAAAAACGGTAGGGTCCGTCTATTGAAAATAAATATAGTTTTATATTAAATTAAGTTTTGTTATAAACTCAAAATTTCTAACTTTTTATGTGAATATTTTTTTAAATATTAATCAAATATATTGTTTTTAAATGTTAAATAAATATTCAAAATAAAAATTTTTTGAATTATAAAGTTTATGGTTTCATTAGCTTAGCCAATTTTTAAAACTATTGTTTTACGGTATTTATACTATTTTAATCAGATTTTAAATTAATTTTTTCTTTAATTTACTCAAATTTTATTTATAAATATTATTTTCGTATTAAAACTAGTTTAAATTTAATTAGTTTTAGTTATTATATTAGTTTAATTAATTTGATAAAATTTATTTTTAAAAATTTAGAATATTATATTGGGATACCTCCAAATATTTAAATAAATAATATTTTGAAAATATATTAATTATTTTCAATAAAAACTTACAGTTTTCGTTTGCCAATACATGTTGACAACCGTACACTTATCATCGCCGCCAACAGACCAATAACATTGCCAGGACTCAGGATAAGCAAACGGGCATTGCCCAACGTTACACAGTCCGATAACAATCCAGGGCGTGATTAGCATATTTGTAAACCAATAAAATTGCTTCAAATATTGAAACAAATTTCTAACAATATGTTTGCATCATTTTAATATGTGTTGGCTGTTACTTGTCTCCTATCTAAATATATTAGGCTTATAGGCCTGTCACCAAATGATATGCCCAAAGTTATGAACATTAAGCGTTCGTTTATTGTTAAACTTTTAAACTTCGCAATAAAAAACATTTAGAAATTACTTAAAAACACAAAATTATTATTAAAAATTTAGGTTTAAAAATAAAATATTTTAATTTTGGTTTTATATTTGTTTTTATTCAATATATTCTGTATTGCACGTTAATTGAAATAATTGAAGCTAATATCAAAAAACAAATTAAAATCTTAAATTACTAACAATAAGTGATCATTTATTGTTTACGGAGTTAAAAAGTGACATAATATATTTTTAAGTTTTTATAACAATTAGAAATTAATAATATAAGTTTTAGCCGCAACTAAAGTCGTTTAGGGGGATTTTGTAATTTTATTCATTACTAGGAAAATTAATCCAATAATTAGCAATATTATCTGTGGTTCAGCGGTAAACCGCTTTACTTTCTTACATGTGGTCAGTTCAATTCTACTAATATATAATTTTTAATATTTTTTATTTTTTTATAAATTAAATTTTTTATTATTTTAAATAACAGAATATACTTTGTAATTATTTATATATATAAAAATTGACAAATCATATAATATTACAGTTTATTATAATAATTATGATATATAAAATAAGACTAATATCTGAAATATTTATACTTGAAATTAAGTTTATTATTTATTTCAAAAATAGATTTAATTTTCCATTTTTTAATTTTTAATTATAAATAATGCTTTAACCCTAATATAAATTTGAATAATATTTAAAAATAACGGTATAAATTATTAAAAAATATTTTATACATTTTAAAATAAATTTGCAGATATTTTAGATAAAATAACAATAAAATAAAAAAACAAAATACTATCAAACTTCAATATTACAATTTAAATTATTTATCCGTTTGCGCAATCAATCGATTTCACGTTATCGACAAAATACAGAACACATCATCTACTCGTTGTCACAACAACCGCCATTTGGACACAAATCAAATTAATCAATTTGAAAAACAATTTGACAAATCGTTTCGCAGCTCTCGCGCTACAACGAAACAGAATTTAAATTTGATCTCACATTTTGCGCAACTTATTCAACAAAATTTGCCCCAAATCAAACAACTCTTTGTAAACTCAAATTTACCGCGACATCAGACCAGCCCTTACGTGATGGTCAACTTTAAAACGCCGGGGAGTGAGACAAAGCTGATCTCATCTTAGTTTAAATTTAAACTTTTTTGTAATTTACATTCAAAGCGCACTCATTTTTAAACTGTACATGTTTAATCGCTACTATAACTGTCATTGCGCTATTCATATCTATAAACTGTACTTGTTCAGTTTGCGCTAATGACTATGTACTGTATATGTAAAGCACATACAGTATATTTTTAATGTATTTTAAATAGACACATTAGTTGTCTCTAAGTCAGAGCTAATAACAGTTATACTCATGTCGTAGCGAAGACTCGACACAAATTACGGTTGTATTCATTTCGTAACCAAGACTCGACACACTCTTCAGTTGTCTCTAAGTCAGAGTAAATAACAGTTTTATTCATATCAGAGCTCAGACTCGACACATATAACAGTTGTATTAAAGCTAATTTAGTGATTACTAATTAAACTTCCTTTTAATTATCTTTGTGTCCAATCGATTAACTACTCGTGCGCTCAACTCATCTCTAATCAGTTTACCACTGATTATCTCTTCGGTGCAAATTTGAAAGTCTATTTGCGCTAACTAATCACTCGCACAATACAACACATTATTGATACAACTCTTCCGAACGCAACACAACTCATCGCCAGTCGCACCAATGTTTTGCACCGGATATACGACTTGGCCGAACAACCGCAATACAACACATCTCCATTTGCGCAACTTCTCCGCACCGGACACACGACTCGGACCCTATCTCGCGACAACTCAACTAAACACAAGACTTGTATACTTTAAAACTAATCTATAGTAGGTTAACATCTCATCTAATTGTATGGCTACTCATACGCGCAACTCATCTCTAATCAGTCAATCACTGATTACTTCTTCGTCGCTAAACTAATAGTCTATTGGACGCTAACCGATCACTCGTATCGATACATCATTCGATACCACTCTCGACAAGACAAGACAACTGTTTTCGAAATCGGTGGACAAATAGCGCAATTCGAATTGGATTACAACTAATCTTCATTTAAGCGACAACTAATTCGCGAAATAATATTATGCGTATATAAAAGTTATCTATTGTATAATTATGTTTATTGTGTGCGCCCTGTCAATTATATTTAGTAAGTTAGTTTGATTACTAACTAGCTCGTTGTATAATCGAGAAATATTTATTGTATTACAATTAATATAAAACAACATAATATGTGTTTTGACGCATTTTGTATATTTTTAATGAAAAAATTAATATTTTAAACATATTCTATGATAAAGTCGCGACTAATAAGTAAACAAATAATGATTTACTAGAAATAAGACATTACGGATGTCATCGACATATGTCGCGATACAAACACAAAACAAATAATTAGGAATGTATTGCAAAATAATAATTAGTATTGAATTAAATAATTATCAATTACTGACGGTTCGATTCCCGTTTCATATGTGGCTACAAATGTCTTAAGCGTATTATGTCTTACAAATAATCTATAATTTTATTTATACGTGAATTCAACTACAATAATGTTCGGTAAAGCGCGCGAGTGCTAGTTTAATTTTGTGCAAACTTATCCAAATCATACTTTATATTCAATATTTATATAACCTTCTTTCAATATATAGCAATTGTTATTCAATTTAAAAAAAATAGCATTAATACTAATTACCAATTGAGTATTATAAAATAGCTATTCTACAAAAACGGTTTTATCACCAAATCAAATTATAAAGAATAAATCAGTTAATAAATATTTATATTGAATTTATTATTACAGTTATTTAATTCTAAAATAATTTTAGAAATATTTAATAAAAACTATTTTATATTATTGCTTCAATTTACAATTATTATTGTGCTTTGCAAATGAATTTATAAAATTTTAATATAACGTTAAATTACAGTATGAATATGACAGCTGTAATAAATTATTGCATGCTTATATATTTATGTTGTTCAAGAAATTAAGAAAAATTATTATTATTGTTAAATCAATTAAAACATTAAAAGCTATTTATGAAAGTTCTAACCGCCATTGGCGTTGTTAAGGGGGTTTTTTGTCTAAAATGTTAATTTAAACTGTAACATGAATACATTTTAATGGGCAGATGACATGATAAAAATAAATAAAATTAACTGAAAATATACTGTGGAAACTAAAAACAATGTAGCTAGTACATTTTGCGTCAAATTACAAGTATTTTACAGTTAAAAAATATCATTATACTAATAAAATTGTGATATTATATTTTTTTTTGTAAATTAACAGTCAATTCTAATATTCCCAAAATATAAATTTTCAAAAAGTTTGTCTTTATTTTCGATACAACTGTAGAAAATTTTAATAATTAGAACAATTGCCTAACATTTGAGTCAATACTAGAGGAGGGAAAGAATAAAACTTTACCTAATATTACATATTTTGCAGTTAACCTAAAAACAGAAATTTTTTCAATGACTTTGACCTCTGGCAGCACAGGTCGGCCCAAATGTGCAAATAATTTACAATTAGCTGTCGTTAAATGTTATGTTAGAAAAGGAATTTGTTTGTCGAAGATATTTTCAATAAAAAGTTAACATTAAACAGGCGTAGTTTTTGGTTTTATATTAATAATAGTGATGCCAGACTAATTGTTAATTCGCATATTCTGTGTTTTATTAGTTTATTAGTTATTTGCTTAAGTTATTAGTCACATAATTGGCCCATGTGTAACTATTGCTAATTATTTAGTTTGAGTTAGTGTAAGCCAATAGTATTGCTTTGAAAAAATTTGAAACAAATCTAACAATAGTTTGATATGTTGGTTTGATGTTTATTAGCTAGTCATGTCTAACGTTTAATTTACGGTTATTGTTGTAATCACTGACTTATTCAAAGTTTAAAAACGACTATAACTTATTAACTATTCATTAAACAAACAAAAACAGTATATCTGCAGTGTCCAAATACTAACCAAGTAAAACATTGTAGATAAGCCTTTTATCCATGTTAACTGAACAGAAAAAGCATCAAATATTTTATACTCTAAACAAATAATCGGCTATAGATATAATTAATTATAATTTTTTCCTCACGAAAAATAGTAACATCTTATATGAATTATATGTTTATTAATGTTGAACATAACATGTACAAAAGTATTAACGTTTAGATATTTTGGCATATATGCCAAAAAATATCTTCCTAAGCTCTACAGCGAATATAACGAAGATTTGCTATTAAAGTCAATCGATACTAACCAAGGGATCTGATCCCAATGAAGAGTACATTTCTGGCAAAGTTGGCCGGGTAGCTGTGAATACACAAATTAAAATAGTCGACACAAATAGCGGAGAGAGTCTCGGTCCAAATCAAGATGCTGAAATATTTGTCCGGGGCAATAAGTTATTTGCCGGCTATTTATATTTAGAAAACGTCATAGAATTGGCGCTCGATAAGGACGGGTGGTTTCATACGGGAGATATCGGACACTATGACGACTCGGAAAGGATTTACATAACCGATAGACTGAAGGAAGTGATCCGAATAGGAGTCGACAATCACTACATAAATGTATTTCTCGTAGAGATCGAACAGTTCTTATTGACTCATAAGAGTATAGCCGAAGTGACGGTTATTTGCGTCAATAACAAGAGCGGCACTCGTTGACCCCGAGCATATGTCATGCCCTAACTTGAAAATTTGCAATTTGAATTTTAGAAATTTGTTCCTGGATAAAAATTTAAATAATTAATAAGTTTGTATTAATTCTTAAAAAAATATATTTGCAACTGTATTAATTGTTTTAATTAAAATTTTATTTAGTTGTTGAAAAATAAGCAATATTTCTGGTTCTCTAAACAGCCACACAATAAATTTAAACTTGATAAACATATTTTTGGTTTAGTAATTTGCATATTTGTTAAGCTATTTGTATAAATTCTAATAATATTATTTTAATTTACTGTTTGATTAAAATATTAAATTGGAAAATATTTATTATGTTAAAAATTAGATTTATATTTTATTAAATTAAAATATATACTGCTATTGCTCATATATTGATAATTAATATTTTTATGTTATATTAATTTATAGTTTTTATAAATTTACTGCTTTTATTATAAATCTAACTGCTAAAACATAAAAGAAAAAAATGTGTTTACAATAAATATAGTTTTTGATTCTGGTCAATAAATAAAATTTGGTATTTAATATAAAATATATCCAAATTATTAAACTAAATTTACTTTAAGTTTATTTTTACAAAATAATTTTAATAAGTTACAGTTCATTTAAAATTGATGAACAAATAGTAGCGATTGAAGAAACGAATCAGCTAAAAATAATCTCTCTTATTATAAAAATTGCCATTTATTTTATCCTAGCTCCTCTTTTTCGAATTTGTTTGCTGCCAATTGCTTTAGGCAAATATATTTATTATTATTGCAAAAATTTTAAAATTTACTTTAAATTTGCGCTAAATCCGGTTATAAAACTATTTTTGTATATTAATTTAATAAAAAATATTAAAATAAATTAAAATATTTTTAAGAATAATTAAATATATTATATGACTATTACGAATAATATGAATCATCTACATTATATATATTTTTAAAATTAAAACAAATATTTTATTTATTTAAATAAAATTGTTATAAATTTATGAACAATTATAATAGAATGAATAAATATTAGTTTATTTAACTAGAATAATTAAATCAAACCAAAGAATTTTCAGTAAAGATTAATAGCTAAATATTTGAATAAAATAATTAATAATTTAACTAATTTGGGTTATTTACTTTTTAATTTATATTCAAATTTTTTTAATATTTATAGCAACTAAATCAAATAATAGTTCTATTTGTACTTTTGGTCTGTATTTATATTACAATAATTTTAATAAATTATTTGAGATTTTGAAACAATAAATTTTATAAAATCTAACTTACTGTTGCAAATTTTTAAAAAATATAATTTTGCAATTTTAAAACATTTTGAGCAAAATAAATATTTATTTTTTTGTTATAATTATTAAATTTATAAAAATGTAAGTAATCTAATAATTTAAATAATTCTTTAATTGCACACAATAAGCTGGAATCATGCTGACCAACGATATATTTATTAAAATATTCAATATATTATATTAAATAAATTATTTAATTTACAGTTTTTAAATTTCAATTTAATTTTAATATTAAAAAAATTAAAAAAGTTTTGTTTTAAAAGTTTAAGTTTTTGAATAAATTTTTCTTTGAATTGAAAATCACTTATAAAACATGCATTTATATTGCATAAAATTAATTAAATATGTATTTGTAATGAAAAATGTTTTGTAAGTTAATAATTATGAATTCAATTTTACTACTAATCTGGTTTCTGGTTTTATTTGCAATCTTATTATAAATAGCATTTTTTTAGTATAAATGAATCTGAATTTTGTTCAGATATTCAGAAATATTTTACTTGCTAAAACGTAAAAAACAGCGCATGAAACAATATAGTGACGTCCAAAGTTTCACTCTGGTTATAATCGTAACAAAACACTAATCACTTAAACAAGATATTAATTGTAATTGCAATTAAATTAGATTTAAATTGTTGTAAACATGGCATTAATTAATGACCATTTGAGACTGTAAACTAAATATATAAAATAATTAAATGATAATTAACTTCAAAAACTGGCGCAAAACAAGCAACTCGTGTACAATCAATATAAAACTGAATTTATCTCTACCGAGAACAGGGCTTAAATGAAGTGGTTAATACTATGCTTATACTAAACATATATTGTGAATGAATTCGCGTCATTTCAACATAAAGTTTACATAAAAAGTTAAATCACTCATTCTGAATTACTGATTAAGATTAATAATTATTTATTGGAAATAAGTCATTAATGATGACATCGACACAAAAACAAAACAAGTAATTAGGAATGTATTGCAAAATATTAATTAGTATTGAATTAAATAATTAACGATTACTGTTGATTCGATTCCCCGCTTTATGTTTGACTACAAATGTCTTAAGAAATATCTATATTTTTATTTAAGAGTAAATTCAATCACAATAATGATATGTGAAGCGCGTGCGAGCTAGTTAAATTTTGTACTAACTTATCCGAATCATTCTTTATATTTAAATAAACATTTTTCAATTTATAGCAATTGTTAATCAATTTTAAAAAATGGCATTAATAATTTTATTTATATAATTTTAAAATTAAAATTAATTACTAATTTCCTTTTGACTATTATAAAATTGCTTTTCTACACAAAGTGTGGCTTTACCCAAATTAAAATATAATGAATAAATCAGTTAATAAATATTTATATCTAATTTATTATAACAGTTATTTAATTCTAAAATAATTATAAAAAAATTTAATAAAAATTATAATATATTTTTGCCTCAATTTACAGTTAGTTTTGTGTTTTGATTAAAAATTGCACTTGATTATTTTTTGCATTTAACTCTTAATTTTTAATATTTCTATTTAGCTCATTTAAAATAATATATTAATATTATCTAGCTTATTTGTGCCAGACTTGGTCGTTCCATATGTGCCCCGAGATTTATTAAGATATATGTTTGAAAAAGTTATTTTTCAAAAATCCAGCCACGATCAATTTATATTTGCCTACAAATTAGCCCACATTTTTTTACTTTGATATTTTTCGTTCTGCAAGTATGAATAAAATTGTTTCTTATTAATACTGTTAATTTCAAATGCAGTTAAGCTCATAATCAAAAAATTGTAGAACCCATTTAACAATCGAAAGTAAGTCATTTCGCACAGCGAGTAATTGCCGTCAATATTACGCGCAATCCTCAGCCAACAGATTGCAAATGCTAACTTGCCAATACACGGGTCTTCCAGTTCCTTACCATTGCTGTCTAATACTTTTGCAGTGACACCAAAAAACAATAAAAAATAAATATTGCCTGTTGAAAATAAATATAGTTTTATATTAAATTAAGTTTTGTCATAAACTAAAAATTTCTAATTCTTTATGTTAATGTTTTTTAAAATATCAAACTTATATATTGTTATTAAATTTTAAATAAATATTTAAAAAACTATTATTTTGAATTTTAAAGTTTATGGTTTTATTAACTTAGCCAATTTTTAAAATTATTATTTAACGGTATTTATACTATTTTAATCAGATTTTAAATTAAATTTTTCATTAATTTACTCAAATTTTATTTATAAATATTATTTTCGTTTTAAAACTAGTTTAAATTTAATTAGTTTTAGTTATTATATTAGTTTAATTAATTTGATAAAATTTATCAAATTTATTTTAAAAAATATAGAATTTTATGTTGGGATGCCTCCAAATATTTAAATAAATAATATTTTGAAAATATATTAATTATTTTCAATAAAAACTTACAGTTTTCGTTTACCAATACGTGTTGACATCCGTACATTTACCATCGCCGTCAACAGACCAATAACATTGCCAGGCCTCAGGATAAGCTAACTGCCAGTGCCTAACGTTACACCTTTTAATAACAATCCAGGGCGTGATTAACATATTTGCAAACAAATAATAATTCTTCAAATATTGAAACAAATTTTTAAAAATATGTTTGTAAAATTATAAATTTCAAGGTTATTACGCTATTTTATTAAAAAACAATATAATAAAATAATGCATAAATAAGTTTTTAAATATTTTAAATTTTATTTTATCGAGAAAACATTTTATATAATTTGTAATATGACAATTTGTTTTAATATTTTGCTTAATCTTATTATTTTATATATATTTTATTTTTGTTTTATATTATGTTTTCTAGTGATAAACTAAATTTATTTTAATTATGTAATATTTTTGATTATGTAATATAGCTAAGGAAACTTAGTTTATGTTATTAAAATGTTTAATTTTATATTTAATAAATTTTATATTTTTTATTAATAATTTAGTATAATATTTTTTTGCTTCTGCACTTTATTTTATTTTTACTCTAATATGTGTTCTATGCGTTATAATTATAATTAGCGTTTATCAGCTTTAAATGACACTTTTCCTCAATAACTAAGTAGTGCCCTTAACAAATACACTGTTATGTATAACCCGTAGCCCTGTAAACACACGCATTTAATAAATAATTTATGACCAATAGAAAGCCTGCACCCTATGTACTGGTATCCATAATCAGAGTCTCGAATTTTGCTACTAAATAAAATTTTTATAACAGGATAGCTTGTATATTTTTAATTATTAATTAATATTTTGTTTTACTATTCAACTTAAAATAAATGAAATTATTTTATTTTTGAACTTGTATTTATATAAATTATTTTCACTAAGATGAAAATTTAAAATAAATAATAAATTAAATTATTTTAGGTCTAAAATAAGTTTATTAACATTTACTCAAAAAGTTTATTTACAATAATATATAATATTTTATATAGAAATTAATATATCAAAATCGAGTCCAAAACGCATTATTTGTTAAGGACGGGTGGTTTTATAGGAAAGATATCGGACACTATGACGAATCGGAAAAGATTTACATAACCGATAGACTGAAGGAAGTGATCCGAATAGGAGTCGACAATCACTACATAAATGTATTTTCCGTAGAGATCGAACAGTTCTTATTGACTCATAAGAGTATAGCCGAAGTGGCGGTTATTGGCGTCAATAACAAGAGCGGCACTCATTGGCTCCGAGCATATTTCGTGCGCCAAATAGAAAATCGGCAAAAGGAAATTTAAAAATTTGTTCCTGGTTAAAAATTTAAATAATTAATAAGTTTGTATTAATTCTTAAAAAATATATTTGCAACTGTATTAATTGTTTTAATTAAAATTTTATATAGTTGTTGAAAAATAAGCAATATTTCCGGTTCTCTAGACAGCCACACAATAAATTTAAACTTGATAAACATATTTTTGGTTTAGTAATTTGCATATTTGTTAAGCTATTTGTATAAATTCTAATTATATTGTATTAATTTACTGTTTGATTAAAATATTAAATTGGAAAAGATTTATTATGTTAAAAATTAGATTTATATTTTATTAAATTAAAATATATACTGATATTGCTCATATATTGATAATTAATATTTTTATTTTATATTAATTTATAGTTTTATAAAACTGCCTTTATTATAAATCTAACTGTTAAAATTTTATAACTTAACTGCTAAAACTTAAAATAAAAAATGAGTTTACAATAAATATAGTTTTTGATTCTGGTTAATAAATAAAATTTGGTATTTATTGTAAATATAAATTTTATATATATTTATCATAACATATAAAATTAATATAATATAAAAAAGATAACCAAATTATTAAACTAAATTTATTTTAAGTTTATTTTTATAAAATAATTTTAATAAGTTACAGTTCTTTTAAAATTGATGAACAAATAATAGCGATTGTAAAAACGAATCAGCTAAAAATAATCTCTCTTATTATAAAAATTGCCATTTATTTTATCCTAGCTCCTCTTTTTCGAATT
>JAQFXP010003959.1:0-11488 GCA_034693685.1 Belba bartosi | reverse complement strand
CACCCAAGATCAAGTTTTGGACCATGCAGATATATTGTTTTTGCATGTTTAGCAAACAGTTAAATTGTTAATCAACTAATTTGAACTATGAGATGTTGCGCTTTTCTGAATCTAGAGTATTTTTAAATATATGCTCAAATTTAGCTTAATTCTTGTAAAACTCCGCATTTAAGCTATAATTATTCAAACAAGATAATATGATTTTAAATAAATTAATCAAAAATATTAAATTAAAAAACCTTTTTAGACAATTATCAATGCAATATGTTAAATACACGATATAAAATTTTATTATTTTTTAATTGTACAAAATTTTGACTTAAAATTATTACAAACTATTAGACAAGATTTCAAATGTTTTTGAGATATTAATAAAACTAAATTATAATTAATTTATATTAAAATATTTGAATCAAAATTATGTGCAAGATATATAAAAAATTGTGAAAAAATAAAAAGCTTAATATTGCCTAGGATGTTAAATAAATAAGCAAGTTAATTTTTTATATAACAATTTTTTTTATAATTTATATATAAGCTTGTTATGTTAAATAAATAGACTAGCTTATTTATTTAATATCCTAAGTATTATAAATTATAATAGATAAAACAACCAAAAAATATAAATCAAAAAGATATTTAAACAAAAATAAAAAATTGAGCCAAAAAACAATACTAATTTAATTTAATTTAATTTAAAGTAATTATAATTTAATTATTTATAATACGTTATAGTTAAATTATAAATATTTTGTAAAATTAAATTATATATTAATAAACACACAATATGTGAAAATAAACAACCATCAAATAACCAAGACAAATACATTTTAATTTTTAAAAATAAATTTCAAAAAGAAAGCAACTGCTAATTAGTAATTATTGTTTTTATAGATTAAAAAAATACTTCCCAATTAAATATTTATTTATGTATTATATTTTATTTTTAATAAATTATGTTTGTATCAATAAACATTTTAAAAATTAATTATCAACATGTCAATAAAACGTTAACATTGTTCTTAATTATGCGCTTTTAATATTAAATAAGTTTAGAACAAATAATTACTCTTATAAGAATCTCATAAAAATTTTAATTTTACATTATAACTTATTAACTTTTAGACAATTAAGAAACTTTACAATTTGTAAATTACAAATATACTGTATATATATATATTTGGACAGATGAACTTTTTAAAAATCTAAATTTATATTTTATTTCACAAAGCAACTGTGCAAAAGCATCATGGTAAACCTTATCTTATTAATTTTGTAAAGTTTATTTATTAAAATATAAATTTAGTTAACTGTCGTTATATAGTATTATTGTTATTATATTTGAGTTTATTTAAAATATAACTTTAATTCGATTAATATATTTATTGAATTATTGAGTATATTAATTGAATAAATATTAAACAATTTTATATAATTACAACAATAAATATTTAGAGACATTAGACGTCTTACAAATTCTCCTCTTCGACGAACAGATTAATAGTACTTTTAAGTACAACTAATTCAATAATCAATTCGTCATCGGTTTCGAACGTCTGCCAACTTTTGACAATTTCGATCAATCTGTACCTAATCTTACGTCTGTTCCAGACATAGATGTGTCCAAAAACGAGATACGTATTCATCAAAACAATGTACGAAAAAAGAAAAAAACAGAAAATTGAATCGAAATTATTTAAATACAAGAGCAGACAGACTGCCATCGTATTGATGGCTAAGAACTCAATCAGAATTAAGTGCTTGAGATAGTCGATACAGCTTTTAAAAGTTGAGCTAATTTTTAGTAGCTGCAAGCTAAATACCTGGGCAAATACAATGTCGGTTTTATCTGGTTTAAAATCTGGACCAACTCGCTTACCTAACTCTTGATCAAACAAATCAATTAGATTGAAGTAGGCTAATTTTGTCTCGCAATAAATCAAGCATGTTGATATAAGCCATGAATTAATATAGAATTGGCTGACAATTGACAACAATTGAAAGAACCAAAGAGGAATTGTCATCATTTCAAAGAACTTGGTCAACATGGGATCGCTGTATACAGTGCCGGCCAATAGGACCGCTGTTATGACGATTAGGCTGAGCGCTAAAATAGAGGTCGACTTTCGGGCTTTAAAGTTGTTTCGAAAATATTTTTTACTCTCGTTGTTGATCTCATTGTAGAGTTTGTATATCTTATCTGATTTGACCAGGACAGTTAAGTAGGAAATGAGCGAAATTACTACCAATAGTAAACCGAATATATTATATATCGATATAAATATGCTTTTGATTGAGTAGACAGTTATCATTAGTTGTAATAAGAATAGCGACAAAACCAGAATTGTTAAGCAAATGAGTGGATTGCTCAGTGACTTCCGGTGCCATTTGATGCCGAAATATGCGAACATTAGCTCAAACATAGCAATTAGTGTTTCATCTTTAAAAAATTAAATTGCTATGTTGTTAGTTTTATTGTCTAGTTACATGTCGTCCTTTCTCAACGTAGTTTAATCTAAAATTTAATAATTTATTTTCAATAAGTTTGGAATTTGAATAAACTTTAAAAAGTTAAACAATAATTGTTTTCAAAAGCAAATTAAACTTAAATTATATTTTTTGTATTAATTCATTACATTAATGCCGATGACACGACACTTTCATTAACGTTGTTAATCAATTCATTTAATCTTATTTGTTATTTAAAAATTATAATATTTAATTTTTTTAATTTAAATAAATTATATATTTTAATTTTATTTATCGGCATGTTAAATCTCTTAAATATTAATAAATAAATTATTGAAATTTAAATTTTAAAATTAAAGCATTAGTGTTTAATGATATTTTGATATTTTAAATTTTGTTTATAAAATTTATAATTAGTATTAATTAATTTAATTCTAGCTTCATTCAAGTAAAATAAAACTATTTTATAACATGACTGAACAGTATGATCTTAATCAGAAATTGTAAAGAGGGGATCAGCCAAAAATTCACCCCCTGATTTTGAAAATTGGCATTTATCTCCTCCCTAGCATTTGGTCCAAGAAAAGGTATCCCCTCTCAAGGTTTTGCCGGCCGCCTTCGGCGGCCGGCAAATTTTTGGGGTTTTTTGCCCAAAATTAGGAAATTTTCTCTAAATTGGTGCTAAATCCGATTTAAATTTAGTTAAATTAACTAAATTTAGTTTAAATTTAGTTTAAATCCAGTTAAATTAAGTAAAATTTTATCACAAATATATAGGTTTTTTGAGCGTTTTTGGAAAAATTTCTCCCCTGATCCCCCCCTAGGTTTTTGGCCAAAATTTTAGGAAAAATCCCCACCCTGATTCCCCTCTGGATCGGCCGACCTTCTTAATCCCTGATCTTAATACATTTTCGTAGTAATTTTACAAATATATTCCACTTATATTATTTATTATTTATTTATGTTAATTATTTTAATATAAATCTAATAATCCAATTCCTAATTTGATCATACGTTTTATTTATATTTCATAAATTAGCTCTTTAATTTGTCATATTACAAATTATATTTGCATATACCCGAACAACATAGAGGAGCAAGTCGAAAGTGGATAAAGTCAAATTTGTTTCTCAAAGGAGCACACTAGTCAATTAACCAAAGGCTAACTCCGATTTGTATCTAAGTGTGTACTCGCAGATTGAGTTGGCGTTTATCACAAAAGATAGTTTATGTTCTAAGGATTAATGTCATATAAATAATTTTTTCGAATGGACATAAATGATGGAATGGTGACACTTATTGTTTTGCATAATTTTAAGATTTTATTGTCTTTCTTCACATATTTTATTAATTTTTTAGTTTTTTCAATTGATTTAACTTCAAGTACGTGGGGGTTCTTAATTCTAAGTAAATAAAATGTAAAATGAATAAAATAGTTGTCTAAAAACAATAAAAGCTTAAAATTATGCAAAACAATAATTGTCACAATTTCATCATTTATGTTTATTCGGAAAATTTTTTTATGTGATATTAATCCTTAGGACATAAACTATCTTTTGTGACAAACGCCAACTCAATCTGCGAGTACACACTTAGATACTAATCGGAGTAAAGTGTTTATATAATTATCAACATCTAAAAACCGTAAAAGTTATATTTTTTTTAATTAGTTTAATACACGAATACATCCAAACTATTACTCAGTACCCATTATCTAGTACCCATAATTAGATAAGTGAAATAATACCAGGGATTGAGAAAGTCAGGCAATCCAGGGGAATTAGGGGAGGGATTATTTCAAAAACGGTCAAAAAACCTATACATTTATAATGACATTTTACCTAATTTAACTGGATTTAAACTAATTTATACGGAATTTAGATAAATTAATTAAAATTAAACAGAATTTAGCTAAAAAACCCAAAAAATTTACCGGCAGCCTTAGGCGGCCGGAATGAAGTCGTGGGGGTACCAAATGCTAAGAAGAGGCGATAAATCCAAATTTTCAAAATTAGGGGTGATTTTTGCCTAATCCCTCCTTTCTCGATTCCTGAATAACACCAAACTAGATAAAACAAACTTTTTGTCAAAAAAAAATAATAGTTTTAATTAAAAATTTAACTAATTTATTATTGTGGCAAGGCGCTTGTCTCATTTTTTATTAATAAAATTTAATAAAAATATTTAATTTTTAATTTTAAAATGCTAATAAATTACAATAATTTACTCCAATTATTATCTAATGAAAGATATGTTTACTTCCATATCCGACTTACATACTTGACTTCCATATAAAACTTTAAAATAATAATTGAATTAATTAATGATGATCTGAATACTAATTAAATTAAAATCAAATATTTTTATTGAATTTCACTTATTTTTATTTTTAATCGTAATTTATTGTTTAAATGATTGTAACATCACAAATGAAACAAACATCTTGCCATTCTTATTATTTATTTTTAAATTAGTAAAAATTGACTTTAAATTTTAATATTAATGTATTATGTATTTGTTATTAATTTATAATAACAAACACATAATCTCTCAATAAATATTATTTTGCAATTCACAATTATATCAACAAGTAAATTTTTTTAAACTCAGATTGTTTAATTGTATTAACTAATAAGCATAACATAGCATTAATTTGAAATTTATGTAGGCTATATAATCACATTTGCTATAAATTTCAGAATAATACTAAACATACTAGCTAATACAATGCAACTTATTAATATTTATGAGCAAATTAGTTTTTAATTATATCTCCTTAAATTATCGGCATTTGGAATTAATTTTTAAATTAACATATTTTATATATTTTTGACGCAATTTTGGCGCAAATAACTCTTGAATACCTGGCTTACATTCCCATCGGAAGGGGAGTTAGAGCCATTTTAAAGCAAGGTAAATAGCAATTTTTGTAAACATATATAAATATTTTTTATTGTATATTACTTATATACAGTATAAATTCAAAGGTCAACTTTAAAGCAAAAATTTAATTATTAATATTAAATTTCTACAAATTTTAAAAATAAAAGTTTTCAATCAAATAAAAAATTAAAACTTAGCAATATATAGTATTATTAATTTATTATAAAGCTAAATTAATATTATTTTTAATATTTAAATACTGTTTAGAATTTTTAAAATTTAATTATTTTAAGTTATTTAAAATTTAAATTAGCTTATATTAAATCTTACTTACTAAATAAATTTTATTAAAAACTCTCAAAATTAAATTTCAAATTAATCCAAAAAAATTTTTAACTTACAAATTTTTTATTTTTATTATATTTTCTAAATAAAGTTTATTCTTAGAAATAAAAATTATTTTATTTAAAATAAATTGCTTTTTATATATCAATAATAAAAAAAATATAAACCTAAATTAAAAAAATTACGATAAAAATTAGAAAAACAAAATTATAATTAAAAACTAATGTTTTACAAAATATTAATTTAAGATTGTACAAAATACGCATATTACAAACAAATTTAAAAAAATTGTTAATAAACTAAATTTTTACTTAATGATATTAAAAGAATTTTTTTAACTTAAAAAGTACAATTAAATACATGTCTAGAATACAAATTAAATTTAATTGTTTTAATTTACAATTAAGATGCTTTTCTTACTATGATACCCGTTTATTTGTTCACGGCTTTACGAAACCTAATTACAATTTTTGAAACATTTAAAGTAATTAAAAGTTAATTATATTAGTTTTAGCCGCAATTGGGAGCGTTAGGAGGCTTTTTGCCTGTATTATTTATGCATTGTAAAATATGATCATATTCAAATTGTTTACCATTTGACTCAAAAATTAGTATTTTTATTTTATTTGTCGTATGTTTCTAGTTATTTTGAATGGTTTTCATCATGCCAGTTAACCATAAAAACCATAATTTTATTTTTTCCCCATATAAATTTTGCAGCCAGAAAGCCCACTAACGCCCCCAATTGCGGCTAAAACTAATATAATTAGCTTCTAATTGCTTTAAATGCTCCAAAACAGTAATCAAGTTTTGTAAAACCGTAAACAAATAAACGTAAATTATGGTTAGTCACAGATTTAAGCAAATTAATTCTAATTTGAAAACAAATTAAACAATAACTACCGTATTACCTTACATCTTAGTATAAGTACATATAAGATGAAATACTGTATATTATTTTATAATTTAATCTAAAACTTTTATGTACTGTACATGTATTGTACTTATAAGACGAGGTAAACTCAAATTTTAATAATTAATTCAAATTGTTTTAAATCTTAAAATAAAATAATTTTATTAAATATAATTTTAAAATTATTTGAAATTAATATCTTTTTATTTTTTTTTTCTGAATCAATGTCTTAATCAATTTAATTTTAATTTTATTAAATTTTCTTAAATACATTTTTTAACAATTTAATTAAATTGTTATTAATTATAAATTGCTTATTTAAAATATTTTCAGAATTCATTTTAAATATATTTAAATAAAATATATTTTATTTATGCACTTTAGACAATTTTAATAAAAACTAAAAATCTCAAGTTAAAATTTGTTACTATGACATGATTTTGGTATTTAATTTTAGTTTTAAATAGTTTTTAAAACTTTTAATATCTTTAATATTTGAAATTCAATTTTTAAAATATTTCAGCAATTTTTAATTAAAATTTATTTTCAAAAAAAATTATTTTCCTTATTTTTAAGTACATGTAAGTACACATACCAATAGAGAATAATTATAAACAAGAAGATTTAGCATTTAATTTTTAAAAAGTTATTCCCGCAAAGATAGCCAGCAATTTTTTAGGATTAAAAAAAATAAAAAGCGGAAATTTTTTTTTTAATTGTTGCAAAATCCGATATAAATCCAGTTAAAATAACTAAATTATGGTTAAATTTATTTTAAATTTAGTCTAATTTGGTCTAATTTTTGTTTATAAATACTGTATATGAGTTTTAATTATTTTTGGAATATTCTTTTCCTGATACCCCTGCCCGAGGTTTTTGATCAAATATTTAAAAACAAAAAACCTAATTTGCCCAGGATTGGCCGACCTTCTCAATTTCTGGATTTAAGTTATTTTTTAAAGTATTTTTGATTTAAACTAAAAATTATTAAATAAAACATATTAATAAAATATGTACAAAATAACTTCTTTTTTTGTTAAATCCAGATAAAATAACTAAAAAAAAAATTTTAAACTAAAAATAAATATATTTATTAAACTAAAGTAAATAAGTTTTACAAATAAAATTTTGATTAGAGAATTTTTCTAACATAATAATAACTTAGATTTTTTTTTGTTCTTAAATGTATATACAAATTGATATATATTTGATAAAATATGAAAAGATTTAAAAATTTGAAAATTTTAAAATTCAAAACTTTATCTAAAAACTTTTCCTAAACAAATATAAAAATACTCTAAAAAAAACTTAAATCCTAATTATAAATTTATAAACAAAAGGATTTTTTGATGACAATTGTAAAAAATGTAACCTTAAAAATATATTTATCGATTAATTTTATGAAAATTTTACTTATTTAATTTATTATTATTTGAATATTATTTTATAGTTGTATAAAATAAATACTATTAAATATGCATAAACATTTCTTTTAAATCAAAATTCAAACAGTGATTATTTGTAATTTAATTTTTAAAAAATAAACTAGTACATTTTATTATATAAATTACATGAAATAGAATATATATATAACATAAATAATACCTTTGCATTCAAATTATAGAAACCGTTTCATCAATGTCTTAATCAATAAACGGATAATAATTACCAAAATTAATAAAATAATTATTTATTTGTATTGTTTGACATTTGCATTCTTGAATTCAAATAAAATCAATATCAAAGTGCACTAAGTCATATATACTATTACAAATATATATATATATTAATAAGCATATTTTATATTATTATATTACGTTTAATTAATAAGTACAACATTAGAACTGTCTTTGTAATAAGCTTTTGTATTAAGCTTAAGTTTCACTAATGCACCGGTTTTATTGAAGACATAAAATTAATTAATGTTGCTTATTGCTTGCATCTATTTTTATTTGTTTCTGATAAACTCGTGTTATTATTATTAAATTCGAATCTGAGCATGTTTAAGTTTTAAGCATTCAACAGGTTTCATCCAATCCCCAACTATTGAAAATTTTGATAATAGTTTTATTTTTATTTTGACTTTTTTTATGATTTATTTTATCAATTTAATGCGGGTAATTTAAGTTATTACAGAATTTATTACCTGTTTATATTTATATTATGTAATCATCAAAATTAAATATTTTATTCATACTATTGTATAAGAATTAAGGAGTTGCAGATTTCTTAAAATTTGGATTTTTTTGGGTAGTATAAAAATATTAAAGTTGACAATATTAAAGTTAAAAATATTAAAGTCGAAAATATTAATATAAAAAATTTTACCGTAAAAATTTAATAACGGTAAAATTTTTTATATTAAAATTTTTGACTTTAATATTTTTGACTTTAATATTTTTGACTTTAATATTTTTAACTTTAATATTTTCGACTTTAATATTTTCAACTTTAATATTGTCAACTTTAATATTTTTGACTAATATTTTCAACTTTAATATTTTCGACTTTAATATTTTCAACTTTAATATTTTTGACTTTAATATTTTCGACTTTATTGTTAATATTTTAAATAATATTATTGATATTTTTGGCCAAGAGTGCGATTTTTATACTACCTAAAAAATTCAAATTTCAAGAGATCTGCAACTCCTTAATAATAATAGTGTAGACATCGTTTAGAAGATAAAATTAGATTTTATTAATTAAACATAAAATACATAATTAAGAACTAGTTAACATAACATTTAACTATGTGCATATAGAAAGTTATAATAGCGGCATGTTGACTACATGCTAAATAGTTATAATAATTACTAATTAATAGATAATCAATATATAATAGAACAGAAGTGTGTAGAAAGTTCTAGAAATTATGATTAATAAAGTTAATCATACAGACAAGGATGTTACAAGAAAGACAATTCTAAATAACTTATCAACTAACAATCTGTGAATTTCTATAATAGTACAAACACATTTAATAAACCTTAATTTTATTATAATGTTTTACAATAATAATTATAGCATTTTGCATTATATAGAACTGATATCAAAACTTAATTTCTGTATATTTTTAATTAAATTAATAATGCTATATTAATATCACCTAGTAATTTATGCAATTATAACATTTAAAAAAACTTTACCACATTGCTGTTTTTTAAAAATAAATCTTTAATTAGTTATTTTGTGGCATAATAAAATTTTCTTATTTTATATTACTGGATCATAAAAAATTTTAAACAAGACATTTTGTCAATATTAAAATATACATGTATTTTTATTTTTTTAGTAATAATATTTTTATAATAGATTGCATTAATTACGATACATATCGTGAGTTATATATTAGTCAATAGCAAAGATTGTGAAAGGGGGAGCAGCCAAATATCCCCTTTATTTTGAAAATTGGTTTATATCCTTTTTAGCATTTTGTCCACGAAAAATAATTTATAATGCTCAACTTGTATGCATACAAAACATTATATTTATAAGTTTCTAATAATAATTAAAATTGATTCAGATCATTATTTTCAAAGATATAAATACAAGTATCTAATTACGTATTTAATTTAGTATGCCTAACATAACAAATTAAAATTTGTAAAATTCTTAATATTTAAAATTTTTGTGAAATTTTAAATTTGCATAAAAAAATATTTAGCTTGATATAACTTAGTATTTTTAGTTTAATTAAAAATAAATAAATATTTTATTTTTGACAAACGTTGTATATAAATAAATAAATAATTTTTATTAAATTAAAATGAGCAAACTTTATTTTAGATATTGCAGTGATTAATTTAATGTTAGTCAAAATAATTAAAAAAAATTTTAGTTTAAAGACAATAAATATTAATAATTTAATTTAGCATTATTATTTTTTAATTTAATTATAATTATATCTTGCGTATATCAGAAATTGTTGAAAATTATTTCTTGACTTGTTTTTCATGTATTTTCTTGAAAACAAAATTGAACAAGAAAGACAATTAAATTCCAATTTTCACTTTTAAAAAACTAAAAATTTTGATATTTATATTTTTTATATTATAAGCACAGAAAAAACAATTTAAATTTTGCGCTAAAAATCTTTACAATTTTAAAATAATTTAAATATTATTTGATAATTTCTTTATGTTGCTAAGCAAAATTAAACAGGTGGCACCAAAAACTTAAAAGTTTTACGTCTGTTTATCAAGTCAAAATTAATATTTTGATTAATTATTAATGTTTTTTTTGTAATTTTTAAACAAATTGAACTTTGACAATAAATAAAATAATATTTTTAATCAAAAATTTGAAGTAATTATTTATTTAATTAATTTTAATATAAAAACAAAAAAGTATTTCGCGAATGCATTCGATCAAAAAGTAATTAAAGTTAAATCAATTGAAAATAAATTTTATTTTATTTTATTTTCTAAATAAGTTTTATCTAAAGTTGATAGTTAAAAAATATATAAGCAAAAATATTTGTTTGATTGTTTATATATTTTAAAATTGATAACCCTGATAATTTATAAATTATAATTTTGCTTTACCTTAGATATAACAAATGAATTTTTTAAAGTAAACTTTATATATGATTTGACACTAAGTTTTGTTAATTTTAAGAATTTACAAATGTAAATTTGTAAATTTTTAAAATGTATTTTTTATTCAATGTATTAAAAATAATTTTAACAAGTAAAAAATTCCTCTCGCTCTCGCTCTCCCTCTCCATCTCCATCTCCATCTCCATCTCCATCTCCATCTCCATCTCCCTATCGTGAATGTTTAAAAATCAAACATGTAAGTTATAATCATATTAAACAAAAACCGCAAAATAAAAATTAATAAGCAGTTAACTAGAATTTTGATTTATATTCTAGT
>JAQFXP010003958.1:0-11489 GCA_034693685.1 Belba bartosi | reverse complement strand
AGAGAAAGAGAGAGAGAGAGAGAGAGAGAGAGAGAGAGAGAGAGAGAACAAGAGATAAATTGTGCTTGTACTGTACATTAGCATAGAAACAGATAGCTATCAGAGCTGACAGGCGGTGCACAAGTAATAGAGGACACCGACAGACAGATAGAGATAATTATTGCGATTCTAATTAGCTATAACTCCAATAGATACAGAATATTTTGGAATGATTGGTAAAACAAAATATATATTAATCAGAGTTTGACAAGGTAAGAATGGCTATAACCACTCTGACATTGAAAATTTAGAAAATATTTAACTTTTTGAAAGTTTTGAATTAAAAAACTTACTGTAATTTCTCCATGTTTTGCAAAAGGGCTAAAATATTTTGCCAAATTTTTATTGAAATTTTTATTGTACAGTATTTAGTATATGTTTTTATTATAACATTTTACTAATTTGCAGGAAATCCAGTTTAAATTTTGCTAAGTTTAATTAAACTATTTTGAATTTAATTAATTTATTTAAAATTGCATAAATTAAAAATATTTAATATTTTAAATTTTATCTCTATCTACATTCTGTCTATCATTTATACTCTCTTATTTGAATCACTTTAGCTAACACATATATAAATCAACTAGTTATTTTGATCATTTAAAACTATTTATTTAAAAAATAAAATTTACAACTTAGAAATTTCAATTAATTCAAAAATAATTTGCAAAAGTATTAAGAAATTAAAATTTTAATTTATTTTTGACTACACTTTGCTATAGTTATAAAAAGTTACAAAGTATTGCAACTGACGACTCAACTAATCAATAATCATTAGTAAGGCATTAATAATTTAAATTTTAAAAAATTTAAATAAAAAACAATAACAAAATGCATATTTGATTTTGATAAATTAATTTTTAAAATGATATAAAGATTTTATTTAAATTATAACAATTTAATTAAATATAATGATATGAAATGCACGCATTAAATTTGTCCATGTACAATTGCAAAAATAAAAATAAAAATAAATGTTTTTTTTTAATTTTCAAATAATTCAATTTAATGGAAATAATTGAAAATCTGATAATTACATTGTTTTTCAAACATTGTATTATATAATCCAAAACTTAACACATATTTTGATTTTCTTTATAGAAATAATTTTTTTGAATAATATAAAAACTTTAGCAGAAAATAGAGCGCTTCTCACGAGTCATTCAGGTAGTTAGTAATGCATTGAATAAAATGCCATTTTTTAACTTATGAATTATGACTACAAAGTTGTGTGTTTTTCGGCAGTTTTCGAATTTTAAAACCAATTTTTCTTCTTTTTTCAAAACTGCAAAATTCAAACCAATAATTGCCGGCTCAGACATACACGCATTGATATTCCACACGCGCCGGCATATTAGGTAAGATGGTATGAGTGCCGGCAAAGTAGTGGTAATGGTTTATCGAGAATGTTTGCAAAAATCAAGAAAATGTTTCTAAAAATTGTTGTTAAATTATAATAGAAGTTAAGATGCGTTTAGATGTTTGAATGAAGTTTAAGGTCTGAAAACTGCTTTTTAAGTCTCTCTCTCTCTCTCTTTCTTTCTCTCTCTCTCTCTGTCTCTCTCTTTCTCTCTCTCTCTCTCTCTCTCTCTCTTTCTCTCTCTCTCTCTCCCCTAAAATGCCGCAAAAAATTTTCTAATTATTTAAGTTGGAGGCTATGAGAAAACTGGTAATTATTAAATAGTGCTAGCCACCTTTTACAATTATACGGGATTTTATTAATAATATTTTAATTTTTAAATTTATAAAATTCTTTACTCAAATATGCTTTGTAAAATTGTATAAAATTATTTATAATACACAAAATAAACATTATAAGTAAAGATAACCAAACAAAAGAAATTTTGCATTTTTGACTGTAAATATTTGGTATTTTAAAACAAGAGTAAATTTTAAGTTTAATTACAACAATTATATTAAAAATAAATTTTGAGTAAAATTGTTTTTGCAAACACTTAATATGTTTAACTGCTATCACATGCTAAATATAACATTTAATAATCGATCTTTATATTTTATTTATTACGAGCACATTTAAAAAATTATTGTATTTGTAAAACATAAAAGGGTATCTATTATTTAAATTTAATACACTTGATAAAAGGTTAATTTTAAAAAGGTATTTTTGACTATAATTTTTTTGCTAACTCTGATATTATTGCATTTAATTTGGTTTAATTTAATTGTTATATATTTAATTAAAATTTATTTTTTAAAATTCAATTAATAAAAATATAATAATTATTTTGATATAAAAAAGAGAAATAATTAGTGAAATGCAAACAATCCTAATGTGAGAGAAAGCTGTGAACCCAATGCGCTCTTAGAGATTGGATATCCTTAAAGATAAACCGAAATTATTGAGCCCAGGAATAGAGGTATGCACTAAGAGATCGAGGCATCGAAACAAGTAGTGCCAACACTGGCAACACTAGTAGCACCACATTATTGGAGTTGATTTAGAAAATAATGATGAGATGATGAGAGTTGTATAGTTGCTGTAGAGCTAACGTAGACCCAGAGCTCAACTCTATTCAACATAAATCAGATTTCTTTATCGCATTAATGCAATCATTTTTGTTGATATTTTTTGTTAACTGTATTTTTAAACTCTTCTATTCTTTAATAAATATATAAAAACTTATTTTTTTGCAACAAATATTTAAATGCATTTTATTATCCAAAATATAATTATTTAAACATTTGGGCAATTTATAGAAAATTTAAGCAATTTTTTACTTTAGCTTTAAATTGAGTTTCTGTAAAAATTCTTGATTTTTAGATTAAAAGAAATATTCGATTCAATGCATATTTTTGTGTTTAAAAAGATATTAAAAAGATTTTACATATTTGTTATCATGGAGAGAGAGAGAGAGAGAGAGAGAGAGAGAGAGAGAGAGAGAGAGCAGGAGAAAAAGAGAGAGAGACTAAACAAAACTTTAATTTTTTCTATTTGTATGATTGGTATATAAGAATCGATCAAAACGTGATCTAAATTATAATATTGAAGAGAAGTTAACTTTTTTCTTATTCCTTTGCCGTTTGAACTCATCTTCTCATTATTCTTCCACTTCTTCTAACAAACAGTAAATTTCCTAAACTTATGAATAGATTTTGTTTTTCCCGTTCTTTAAGAACTGACTGTTTTGTGTTATTCTCTTAATTGAAATGACTTCGAAATATCTTTTTAGAACTTATTTATGCAATACTTTTGACATTTTACTGATATCAACAATTTTTTTATTAATTAAGTTAAGATTTTAGAATTAATCTTATTAGCTAGTATATTTTACATTTAATTTATATTTGTATTAATTTTTATTTTAAATTTTTTATTTTAAATTAAACAATAAAACAAAATAATAATTTATCTAGCTTATTTTATAGAATTTCTAAATAAAATATATATTGTAAACGCAAAAGTTTTTAATGAAAATTATAATTAAATTTTGTGATAAATTAAATAGCTATTAAGCAATTGATTAAAAGTATATAAATTATTTTAAAATAGAATTTTTATAATTTTTAACATAAAATAATATTAATTATTTTTATATTAATATATAATTTATTAAGATTAATCAAAGTTGAATATGACAAAGCAACAGGATTAATACAAAATGAAAATAGCAACTTTTTCATGTTTTTAAAAATTAATAATGTTGATAGTTTTGTGTCGATTATTTTTTTAACAGAATTTAACTAATTTAAAATAAATATAATTTAACTAAAAATAAACTATATTTTAGTTTTAGACTCAATTTAAACTTAGTTTTTCAATTTTGGTTTACATTACAAACTAAATCTGCATTTTAAAATACAAATTATTTATCTTATTTTTTAAAAATCTGTTTAATACATTTTCAAACTAGAAATAAGGTAATTTTACTATACACTTAAATAATTTGACTTGGTATATTTGGCGTAATAAAGTGTGCGAATATTTTTGGTTTTTAAAATTTTAATTTAATTTTATTTGCGATAATTTTTGTGCAAAACTTTATTAATAAGAGAAAAGAGTGAAAATAAAACAAATTAAAATATAGTTCATTTTAGTTCATCATGCTTAAAAATCAAATAAAGAAAACTATTTTTGGACTCTCCTTATAATCGCTTAAGTGCTCAATATTTTTTGAAAGGGAGAAGGAAAAGGAATTAAACTTTTATTAAAATAAAATAAAAATTTATATTGAAAAATTTGTTATTAAAAATATCAATTTGAAAAAACATAATAAACATAAATAAATGCAATAAATATATAATTAAAAATATAAACTATTAATGCTTTTAATTGGTTTCAAAAGATAATAATAATCGAAAGAGAGTTCTTAAACCGTAATTCCGAACTAATTTGTATTCAATTCAATGGTTTATTTTTTGTTTTGCCGATATTTATACTCCAATTAAACTAATAACTAGAAATAAATAAAAACATTCTAGAACTAATTACTTTTTTTTCTAAATAAAAACAAACAAGTCTAGAAATATATTTATAAAATGTGTAAAGTTGCTTTAGTTATTATATTGTAGACCAGCGACTGATTATAATTGTCAAAAGTGTTTGATTCACTTTATCAGAACATTACATATTTCACTCAATTAGAGTTGTGACTAGAGCCGAGGCCAGCACACAAGTTAGGTAACATATAATGTATATTTTAGTAGCAATATAATATAAGTTAATAGAAATGCATAAGTATTTGTTTATGTATACAAATAATTAGCATATGATAAACATTACAAAGCATTTACATGGGCATCTATAAGATCCAAAATTTGTTTAATTAATTGTTAAGTTTGAATAACTTGAATGTGATTAACGAACTCTGAATTAACATGTGTTTACATATTTGTTAAGTTTGCTTAACAATTCCAATTCCAATGTCTACAATATTTTATTAACAATTTAATGCATATTATTAAAAGCGTATTTATATTTTATGTAAAATTAAGATTGCTTATTTATTACTATCAAAATATAAATTTAAAAAAACAATAATTATATAATTAAAAATTAATTTTTAAAAATATTTAAATAAATAATATTAATAATTTTTATTTATTTAATATTAAATAAGGATTAATTTTTATTAATGATAAAATTTGAACAAGGTGAGACAGTTAAATAATTAATTTAAAAAATTAATGTCTAATGAAGTCCTTAAAAGAAAAATTATATATAATTTATCTGAAACTAAAAATATTAAATTTGTGAAACATATATAAGAATTAAATTTTGAAAAAATTTGATATTTTATGTGCAATCAATTGCAGACTCTAATGAAGACTTTGGCTTAAGATAGGGTACGAGAAGTCGGACACTTAGAGAGAGCAAGAGAGAAAGAGAGAGAGCAGGAGAGAGAGAGAGAGAGATAGAGAGAGAGAGAGAGAGAAAGAGAGAGAGAGAGAGAGCTTTGAGGAAAACACATAAAAATTAAAGTCTATCTAAACTAAAAATATAATATAAAAGAAATAAATTTCTTCGAGCGCTCCAATCATTAGCCATTAGCTTCTCATCAGTGCTGAAGAGGTCTGAGGCCGGGAGAGACGGCGAGAGAATTTCGAATTTATTATAGATATCGAGAGCTAACTAACGAACAGAACATCTATAGAGAACTAAAACTAAATTTAAGTTAGATTTCAATACGATTCCGATGGGGAGAAAAGAAAAAAAATAACTTATAAAATAGCCCTGGGCAATCCATGCACTGCCAGTTCGGGTAGATAGAGGAAGAATGAGAGGGAGAGAGAGCAGGATAGAGAGAAAGAGCAGGGGAGAGAAGGAGAAAAAGGGAATGGGAGAGAAGGCACCAAATTATTAGAGAAAAGAGAAGCAAAACTAAAAAATACTGATATGTTCGACGACATCAACAAAATGCGAGTTTTATTTCTGCGGCTATCCGTGCCGTCCCTTCTGTGTTAGGCAGAGTTATAGAGCTATTGAGCTATCGGTGCACTTCTTAACTTAAAACACTAGTAAACGATTGCAAATTACAGTCAAAATACCATTTATTTTGTTATTTCATAGGAAATCAACGCTTGTTTTGATGTTATGCTATCGTTATATAATGAACGCATATATTAAATACAATTTTTAATACATATTTTTACGACTACTGTATAGATAGAGGTTTTGATTCCTAAACTCGGCGCCAGTGCTTCGACTTTGTTGATTGGGGCCCAATATATCTGTGCTACTACTTATGTAGTTGGCTAGTTAGTAAAGTTAATTTCAAATTTATAATGTTTAATTTTATTTTTTTTAATAATTTTTATTTATAAATTAATTTGAGTATAAAACATTATTTTTATATATTTTCTATAATCAATATAATTTTAATTGTAACTAAAATTTAGTAAATTGTATATAAATTATAAAATAATATTTAATAAAAAAATCTTTAATTAATTAAAAACTGTAAGAATTGTCTGACTTTTGCATAATTATTGTTAAATACAAACTCGTATTTCTGAACATTTCAACCAATTATGCAATTGAAGGCACAGTTTGTTTTGCCAGTGCGTTAAGTGGCGGAAGAGAGAAGTCTGATTTTTGATTTAATGTTTATTACAATTTTTAAACAATTTTATGCTTTAAAGAAATTAATATTTATTTATTTATTACAAATGTTGTCATTTGCCTTAACTTTTTAACAGAAATAATTAATTGAAAGAATATATTTATGTCAAAATTTAAAGTTAAATATAAAATGTACATTTGAAAATATTTTTATATAAAAGTGATAATATTTTTATTATTTATAAAATTAGTTGTTAAGAGAAATATAAATGTCAGTAATTAAAACTTATAAATTAATTTTTATAATTTTTTGTAAAGTTATATTACAAGGTGGCAAATCCAGGGTAAATCAAAGCGATTTTTTTTAATTGGCTAAAAACCAAAGAAATTAGGGAAAGAGTTTTTCAGAAATGCTTATATGATTATAAAGCAATTTAATTAAATTTAACTAAATGTAAACCGGATTTAAACTGAATTTAAACTAAGTTTAAATTTAATTTAGCATCAATTTAGAGAAAAGTTCTTAATTTTGGTTAAATATTCAAAACATTTTCCGGTTGCTATAGAAGGCCATCAAAATGTCGAGGGAACACCATTTTACCGACCAAATGCAAAGGGAATCCCTGGTTAAGTGACAATTTTTAAAATCAAGAAGAATTTTAACCTAATCTTCGCTTCTAAAGCCATAATTATAATATTTATATTAATTTTTGCTTAAGTTATTGACTTTTATTATTTTAGTAATTTGATTATTTTTATAATCTTAAATATGAATGCGCTAAGTGTTACAAATGTTATGTTAATAGCTCTTAACACTCAATATGCAAATTATTAATTTAAACAAAAATTTGATATTCACCAGGTGCAAAGTACAATATTAATTAATTAAAATTTGTTAATATTATTAATGTTGTAAATTGCATAATATATTATAAATGTATAATGTTGTCCTTATGATTACCACAAATTAACACACAACCATTAATATATTCAATGCTGTTTTTAAAAATAATCTTGCTACTTATTTTGAAAATTTTTATTACACATAATAATATCAACATTTTATTTTACTTTTTTAATTATAAATTTATTTTTGCAAATTAAATTAATAATTAAAATTTAGATTACTTTTAGATTAATTTGATTTAAGCTAATGCAAAACGGAGCAATTAAAATTTTATACATTCTAATAATGTAACATTAATATTTGCATAAAATAATCATAAGAATAAATAATTTTATTAACTCTAAACAATTTATATAGAAGAAGCAAGTTAAAATTTAAATGCATAAATACAATTAAAATTTTTTGTTTTATGCTTAAACGGGTTTTGGTTTAACCATTTGATAGTCAGAACTAAATCTAAATCGAAATATATTTATGCGTTTTTAGAGCCCAAACATTGCATACAAATCGTTGAATAACACACACATCGATAGAAAATGAGATAAAGAAAAAGTCAGTCGACTCGACAACACGACTACAAGTTCTGGTATTTCGAGACGTATTTTGTGCCTATGATAGCCAAAAATGAATTTTTAATTATTTTTTCCTAACTATCAATAATTTTTTTGCTGCCGTTGTCTTGTCTTTAAGTTCTGGTTATTTGTAGCCAATGGCTATCAATAGCCTATCCATCCATTCGTTCGTTTTATGAGCCAAACGTTTATTTCTCTTTTGATTTAATGGCTTTCGATAAGTATTTTCAGTATTTTTTCTATTAGTCGTTCAGTCGATTTCAGTCTTAACTTCAAACTCAATAATAAGTTGTCTTCTGTTTGGAGGAAAACCAGTATTATATCGAAGGGTATATTTAGGCAAAATCTCCGGTTCTGTGCAGAGAGCAGAGAATTAGTCACGAATTATGCAAAACATTTACCAATTTAGCTACCTCTTCTCCTCTTCTCCTCTTCTCCTCTTTTCTTCTTCTTTTTTCAAACTAAAAGAATATATTTTTTATTTATTAATATTATATAAAAAAGAAGTCTCAGTATATAACTACAGTATAACGAACTAATTTTATAACATTAAACAGAGGTGGTAGCTGATTTTTTTAAACTGCAGTAGTATATATTAAATTTAAACTATTACAATCCGGATTTAGAATAGCTTAATCTTTTAATTGATTAACGTTTATTTGGATGTTTATGTTTTAATGCAATTATGTTTATGTTTGCAGTAATTAATTGTTAGACATATAAACTTTTTTATTTATTCAAAAAATATATTTTAAATATTTTATTCAAACCATTAATTGCTTATTTATTCAAATATTTCTTATTATAATTATTTAAATGTTTTAATCTTTAGACTATAGTGTTTCAATAAACAAGTTCACAAATTGAGTAAAGTTTTATTAGAAAATGTTTTTATCGAAATATATTTTCTATTGGTTTTGATAAAACTGTAGGAAAAACTTTTAAACTATTTTTTCATTCGATCTAATCGTCTATTTATTTATATTATGAGAGTTCTGTCTGATTGTTGGATGACATCCAAACGCAGTCTTTCAGATCAGATATCAATGACTATTTGGTTCAGATTTTTTAATATCTTGGTATCATATATAAAATTTTTTATCTTGGTTTATTTAAATATTTAAGCTAATGAGCTAGACAGTCAGGGCAAAGGTCAAATGTAGTAAAACCATGTTGGAAACAAATATTTTGGTCTATCAAAACATGCTAAAATTATTATTATATTACTATTACGGTAATTAGAAATTAAAATTAGTATTTTTGGCTTGTTTCTTTTTTTCAATCTCTAATAGTAATTATTTTGAATTCTGGCAAATGGCCTATAAATTAGAAAACGACAAAATTTAGATTTTTTAGTTAATTCTAATTTTCACACAAATTGTTTTGTTTTATAAAAAAAAATCATTGTTTGATCCGACGCTGTAAACATAAACATGATACAAATGAATAAAAAACATTTTTTATGTATTGTTTGTATTGATTGATTGGGGAAATATAGAGCAAAAAAAGTTGTGAGAAATAAATTCGCGATAACTTACTATTGAAACCTGTAATTAAGGACTTGAATGAGAAAAAACATTTTTCAATTTATTTTGTTCATTGAATGATAAGTCAAATGTAGATTGAGCCTTTTTTCAAACAATTCACTAACAATGGACACTCACACACTGTTCTGTTAATATTTAAAAAATATATTTTGGAATTTATTGTTTAGATATAAACTAAGTTTACATATTTTTTTATTTTCCCAACGCCTCCTTTAAAAGAGATTATCAAAAATAATTATATTGACATTTTTGACTGTAAATTAAACTTTTAAGAGAGTTTTCGCATAGCTCTTACATTACAGCATCAGTGCTAGCAAGTTTACCTCTAATGCTATAATTCTTAAAAGTTTAATTTACAGTCAGTAAAGTTAATATAACTAACATTAATGACCCCCTATAAGGAGGCGTTGGAAAAAATAAAAAATATGCAAATTTAGTTTATACCAGGGATCGTAAAGGGGGGATCAGGCAAAAATTTCCCTGATTTTGAAAATTTGGATTTATCCCCTCTCCCTCTAGCATTTGGTACTCTTCTCGACTTTTTGCCAGCCGGCAAATTTTTTGGTTTTTTGGCCAAAATTAAACAATTTTCCGTAAATTAATACTAAAGCCGATTTAAATCCAGTTAATTTAACTAAATTTAGTTTAAATTCAGTTAAATTAGATAAATTTAGTTTGTCCTAGATTTTTGGCCAAACTTTTAAAGAAAATCCCTCCCTTGATTCCCCCTGGATCGGCCTACCTTCTTGATCCTTGGTTTATACCTAAACATTAAATTTTGAATATCGACAGAAAAATTTATAAATGTGCATTGCAAGTTATAAATATTATAATTTTTTACTATGTAATAAGTTGATTAAAACAAAAATTAAGTTTTAAATTAATAATTTAACAAAATATTTTAATGTTTGTTTAAAGTTTAAATATATATAAAGCAATAAAATCAAAATAATATTAAAACTAAAAAATAAAAACAAAATTTATTGTTATTTTAATAACAAGATCTCAAAAGATTTGGTGGTTTTAAAAAAAAGTTTATTTTTATGCAAATTGAAGAGAAAATAACGAAATATTGTGCAAAGGATAGCAAAAAATCTTTTTGTTATTTATTTTCTAAAAACTCTTTTCTCCGAAAACTGTTTGATTATCCAATAAACTATAGCCAAAACCTACTTATCTCAGCACTAAATTCTGATAATTAATTCAATTAATTATAAGAAGTTTTACTTTATTTTGTTTTAGACTATAATTACTTTACGTCGAGAATGACATACATATCGTTCAATCAATATGTGAGTGAAGATAAAATTTTAAATATTTACTAAATTTCTTATTTTATTACTGCATTGAAGTTGTTTATCATTTTAAAACTATTTTTTTAAAATTAAGCAAAAAATTCAAAAATTCTTGTTTTTTAAACAAATCACAACAATTCAACTCAATTTGTATTCAACTATTGATAATTATATGGAAATTTCTAAATATTTTTTTATATTAGCAAACAATTTAAAACATCATTTCTCTGTCATTGACTGCATAATAGTTAGAAATATATAATATATGTATTTGGAAACCAATTAAAGAAGTTCGGAAACATTTATCTGGTTTTATTTTTTTAAAAATTTAACTGCCTTTAAATCTCTATTCGATTGATGAGTACATCAGACAAAACACAAAACATTATATTTAAGAATATATTTTAAAAATTAAAATTTTAAATAATAATTAATAATAAAATTGTCTAAAATTATTTGTGTAAGTTGTTAATTTAACAATTTTAAATAAGTATAATGAGAGAGTGAGAGAGCTGAAGAGAGAGAGAGGGGAGAGAGAGAAGAGAGAGAGGGGAGAGAGAGGGGAGAGAGAGGGAGAGAGAGAGGGAGAGAGAGAGGGAGAGGGGGAGA
>JAQFXP010003957.1:0-11490 GCA_034693685.1 Belba bartosi | reverse complement strand
ACTTTCTTAAGACTAACTTGAATATAAAAATAAGTCTATTTTTATAGTCATTTTCAAAAGTTTGGAATTTTAAGTCTCAAAACGATAAGTATGAATTTTAGGCTAAAGTCAAAGTTGAAAAATAAGAAAAGGTTTATAATCCTTATTCGAGTCGAAAGTCTAAAAACGATAAATATTAAGAAAAGCGTTTAAGAATTCAAATGATAGGAATAATATTGAAATAATTAATTTGAGATTAAAATAAGTCTTTTGTTGACCACTACTTCAGCTCCGGGTCAGTAGCCTCCAATATGCAGACTTAACAAGGCAAAAATAAACGGCTGTATCTGCAGTCTTCAACAGATCAGTGAAAAGGAAATCGAGTCCACAAACTTCAAAGTCGTTCGGAGTAGTAGTGGACAACCATTTGTAAAGAAGTCATTGCTTGGAAAGTCCTGTGCCATCAAACAGATAGACCTATTGTTCGCCTACGTCTTCTCCAGACAGTCTTCACCGGTTGAATGAGGCGTCAGTTTTGGTGACTCTGAGTCACCCGAATATAGTCGAACTTTACTTCATTGTCCAATCGGCACAATATGGTTATGTAGTGATGGAGTACATCAACGGAGGAACGTTGGCTCAACTTATGGTTGATTATCGAATAGCAAACAAAATATTCACTGAATGGGAAGTCAATGATCTGTTTAGAGATAAGATTAAAGGCCTCAGTTATCTGCACTCAATGGGTGTCGAGCACAGGGATCTCCATTCGGCAAACATTATGATTAACATCGATGACAACAATCGACGTCAGATTAAATACGTCGACTTTGGACTGTCTTTGGAGGTACAGGAGGCGCCCAACTATACCAATGATGTCGTACTATTGGGTGTTGTGTTTGAGGATATTTTGGCTGAATCTGATTTTCGAGCTAGTCCAATTTGCAATGAACTTGCTCAAATTATTGATGCGATAAAACGTAAGGAATTAAAGTTGCATATCGGTCTGCCGTTGAGGTTAGCAATCATTGCTGCCAGTCTTGGCTCGAATGCAATCCAAACCCGTAGTTGAGGTCAGTTCGGATGCGAAGTCCAGACGTAAGAAATTAAATAGTTGCACGAGTCATTAAGTTGTAAATTAAGTCAATGGTTGCACTTTACTTTATTGTCCAATTGTATGAGTAAACAAAAATATTGCATTAAAACAAAAATACTGTAAATATATCGCGCATTGAAACCATAATTAAAATATTAGTTTTGATTACAAACTATAGAATTAACGATAAATTCGTTTTTATTTAGATATCAATTATTTGACTGAAGTTTTGGTTATTTATTAGAGTTTTGATTGATATTTGAAATAGAAATTAAATTCCATTTTTGTTTGTCTCTTCTCTACTATTCTTTCATAAACTTTGACAATGAAATCGATACTCATTCTGATTATATGTATTTCAGTAATTGATTGCAAATTAGAATTATGTCAATTACTGGAACCAAACGGAACTTTCAATGGAATTGGAGGCGTGTATTGGGAATGGAATCTGATAGATCCATCTTGGTTGATTCCGTATGACAGCTATTACGAATCCAAGTATAAGATGTATGCAAACGGAAAGGAATGGCAAATTGGGTTAACGTTTGACAAAGACAACCTAACAGGGATCGGAGCTTATGATTGGTTTCAAAATATGAGTCAAGAAGTTATTGTCCGGTTTTGCGATCAATACGCCACTACGAGTTTGCTTGGAGTAAATCAATTGTCAAAACTCTGTTGTGAAGTAATGACAAAATTTCAATTAATTTCAATTAAGTGTTAATTTAATAATAGATATCAAAGAATGGAAACAAATATAAGATTAGTTGTAATAAAGACAACAAACAGTATTCGATTGACTTTCCATTCAACGCCTCGAATGTGATTGCATTCAATGCAAAGATTGGCGTAAAAACAAATTTGGATTCGAAAGCGATTGTGATTTTGGAGAAAATCAATCGAAATATTAGTTATTTAACAGAAAATAATAATTTGAAATTTGAGTTGAATTGTAGTTATTGTTCAGTTCCGACATTTGTAAAACAAATTGATCCGAATCTGACACTCAATGGCATTACTGACTACGACGTCGACGGAAGAAGAGGTCACTTATTAGTATTCAATTTTAAAGGAATTCCTAAATATTGCATTACTCCCGAAGGGAAAGAGCTCTCCGATAGTGTCAGTAGTTAAAAAAAAATAAATTTTAGTAAAAAATAAATTATAAAATACATTAACTTTTGATATTTAGTGTAAACCCGAAAATTTGAATACTTACGCCAATTGTTCCGATTCAAGTCTACCGACCTCTCCATTCCTCACAAATCCCGAACTCTTTTCAACGACATTTTGGATAATATTTACAATTTTAATCATTCTATTAGTCATTGCAATCGGAATCGCAATTTGGGTTTATTTCTATTTTCAAATCGGTATTAATTTATTCTAAATTTTTTTAATTTATAACTAAATTAATTGAATTTTAGGAAAACAATTGACGACTGAATCCTCAAATATGTCTACGACTGCAACGTCTACTGCGAAGTCCAAAACCGTTGGTTCGGTAACGGAAAGGATTAATCGAGACATCAATAAACCACTTGGTATGACATATCAGTGTTATATCAATTATTAAAATTAATTTTTTAAATACTATTTTAATCTCAAATTTTAGTGATTCGTAAATTCAAATCCGATTCCGATCTTTTGGTCAAAAAGAAAAAGACTTCAAATGTTATATAAAAAACAAAATTAATTACAAATTATTAGTATTTAGTTTAAAATATAAAACATATAAAATATAATTTAAATTTAAATTAAATTTTTTTATTTTAGTATTAAATTCATATTAAATTCCATATTGTTTTATTTTATCAAATAATTTTTAAAACACTAGCTTAACAACAATAATTAAATAAATAATTTGTCATTTTTGAATTAAATTTATCAAGCTAATTTTAACAATTATATTAAATATAATAAATGTTAAAACAAATCTATTTATGCATTTTAAATTTAATCAAATATATTTTGAGCAAAACAATTGTAAAATAATAAAAAATATTTCAATTTATAAAATAACTGTAAGAGCATTGTGTTTAATCGGTTGTATTTAATCGGTTCCGAATAAATGTAAAATATTTTTCATATGAGACGACAACTAACGCTAAATATGAATTCGAAAAAGACTTATCGATACCAGCGATCAGTATATGTTTCGATAAAATTTATATTTTAAAGAATAACTCATTTGGAGATTCAGAAGATAATATTAAATTAAATAAGTATTTAATAAACATGCTAAATAATATGACAATTAAAAAACAATTTAATTTATTAAATTCATCAAGCAAATTAATAAACATTTATTATCTAAATAAAACAAAACAATATCGAAAAATATTTCCAAAATATTTCGAATTAATTACTAAATATAAATATTGTCTAACATATTATCTTGATGAATACTTGATCCGCGAAGACATGTATAATAAAAAATTAAAACTATCACTTCAAATTTTTAATAAGACAATTTTTCAAAACAGCAAAATTTCAATTGAATTGCATTCAAAAAACAAATTATTATATTATAAATTTAGCAAAGATTCAGAAAATATTAAACTAAAACATTCGGAGTATTCTATAATTACAGTCCGTAAGACAGTAGTGAAGTATATGTTTAATGCAATCAACAGTTCGTGCAATGGATTGCAAACCAGAGATCAATGTCTGAGTGAATGCAATGATAAGTATTTATTGAATTATAAATTAAATAATACTAACATGGACAAAATTAACGATTGTGTTAAGGTTAATTTGAATTTAAAATTATTAGTTATAAATAGCAATTGCAAGGTTAAATGTAGTTACATATCTGATTGTTTAACTAATTATTTTGCATTAAATGTATTTGCATTTAATGGTTATTTGTCTTTAAATTTTTTGAAAAATTATTATATCTATTCTGAATACCCGACACATCCGACCACTATTTATGAAAAACATTTATAAATGTGTTTTGAAGAGTATTTATGTTTTATCTCTACTATATTTAGTCTATGGTTTGGCTTTAATATGATTTTGTTTTCGGATTTTTGTTTAATTGTATTTAAGAATTTCAAACATTATTTTCATGTATTTGTTTGTAAACCAAAATTATTTCAAACAAAAAGCAAAATAATAAACAAAAATAAAATAACCATTTATAAAAATAACAGTAAACTGTATCTAATAAACAGCAAACGTGCAAGTAAAGTTTCACATAAAAATAAAACATTTAAATCTGTAGATCGTTTGAGTTTTTAAAACAAAAATGTTAATTAGAAATTAAAAAGCTTGAGCAAGAAATTCAAAAAAAAATTCCGATAAACATATTTGTTTAAATTTATTTGTAACGCAATATAAGTAGGATCCTTTCTTACAATGCCCAAAAGTAAAATATTTGTCCAGCCAATGTTATTTTGGCCCAAAAACCTAAACTTCTGATTATAATCATGTTCTAGGCAATTAGTATAAATTGCAAAATAATTTAATTTATATTTAACTTTGTTATCAAGTTTAGTTCAATGATTGTTAAAACATTTACTAATGTTGAACACTAAACATCTTGACATCTAAATGCAAAGTTAAACACATATTTAGGTATAAAAGCAAATGAATATTATATTCATTATTTAGTCGTATATATGTTACTGTACAGTATGTGAGACACACTGGTCTCACAGTTCAGCCTATGAGCTGTAATTCCATTATATATATTTTTAAATATATGTTTTAATTGATTGTTAAATGTAATTTGTATTTATAAACATTAACTAATAAACAGTGAACTGATTTGTGTTTGAATTTAATATATCGGGAGTCAGACTCTGGAGAACTTCCGGAACTAATTGTGTGAACAATAAACTACACCTGACTTGAAATCTCGGTGCACTCAACGATCGACACCAATAAAAACAACCGAAAGAACGGGATCTGACATACGAGCACTGGGAGGTCAGGGATCGAAATAGTTTGTCGTAACGGAAGTGAAGACAAGCTTAATCAACTTGTCGTATGTCTAGACACCCCATACAGCAAAATATCCTTAAGGCATACGACAATGTTACAATTTATAAATTCGTAAAACAAATTTTTACTACATAACTCAAATTAATTGTATAATTAATTATATTAACAAAACTATTAAACCAAATGTATTTTATTTATTTTGTCTTATTATATGTAAAAATATTACTTTAATAACTAAATTGTGTTTAAAAAAAAGTTTTGTTTAAAATTGATTTAAAATTAAAGAATAGTTTGTATCATGTAAGAAATATTTGTTTGGGATTATGTATAAGTTTAATAAAAATATTTGTTTGTACAATTTTAAATTTAGAGACAAAACTAATTTTTAAAAATCACAAAATAAGATAAAATACAAAGTTTTACATTTGATCTTGATTTAAATATTTTTAAAATTTTAAATTGTTTAAACCTTATTTTAATTGTAAGAATTGTATAATTTTATTATTATATTTATTTTTTTTAATTTCAAAATATTAGTTAATTTATTTATATAATGATACTCTATATAATTATTTATATTTTTAAAAATCAACATCTTTATCATATTTTATTTTTAACATGTACATTTGTAATTAAAAACATTTATTCAAACATTTTATAAATTAGGTTTTTATTTAATTAAAAATTTATTTATTCTTATATTAAAATAAAATATAAATTAAAGTGAATTTTATTTTGAAAATTATTTTTAGTATAGTTTTGCAAACAAAACAATTGCTTAGCAACAATAGGCAAATAAATTTTATAACCAAACAAGTAAATATTAATTATGTTTAACATAAATAATATTTACTTATTTGAATTTTACAACATATTCTACATTTAAAATTTACCTAGACATAATATAAAATAAATATTTAAAATAAAGCTAATTTATTAAATAACATCAAAATAACAGGAAAAATTATATTATATTGAGAGTAAGCTTAAATATATAATTTTATAATTACTTTATTATAATTTTTGCAATTATCTCAACCGATAATAAATTTAAAAATATAATAATAAAATATAACAATTAATTTGAAAACAACTAATATTTTAAAATTACAATGCACTATATTAGTTAAGCCTAGTTACCGGATCTAAGTCTCTTTCTAGGACATTTCAGATTTGTGCAAGTTAATTCACTAAAATAAGTTTTGTGCTTTATATACAAATATCGTTTAATATTTTATAGAATTTATATAAACTTAATATATAGAAAGAAAAACAAAAATATTTACGTTATTAGTACGTTAGAGCAGGTTTAAAGTCAAAAGTTTTATTGCTTAATATTTCAATAATTATGTTTTATATGATGTAAGTAATCTTTAATTTTAATTATTAATTTTTTACTAATTTAATAAAATGGATAAATTTAATTTGTACATATTTTATTGTTTTTTAATTAAGTAATATTTAGCTTGTTTTAAAAATACTCTAGAAAAACACTCAGATCCGGTAAATAGTCATGACCATGTAACAAACATCGGATAAAATATAAATGCAATATTTATGCATAATTTAATAAATTATATGACAAAAAATAATTGTTACATTTGATTAAAATTTAAAATGAGTTTTACAAAAATTTTTATCAAAATTTTAATATTCTAGCAAGTTTAATTTTAAAAGCGTATTAAGATCATACAATGTAGATCTTGTTTAATTTATAAAAATATGTAAATTAATTTTATTATTATTAATTGTAAAATAATTTGTTTAAGTACAAATGTTAATTTATTTTAATAATATAATTTTGTCAATAAATTGAGTGTGTTAAATCAATTTAAAATTAAAAGCATGTAAAAGGTTATAAGTGTTTTAAATAAATTATTTAAAATTTCATTATTTAATTTAGCAAATGTGAAAAAAAAATTTACTTAAAATAAGATAAATAATTGTAAAAAATTTAATATAATTAAAAATTTATTGATATAAAATAATCAATATAAAATTAATTTAATGTAAAATTTTATACTAAAATATAAATTATTGTTTTTAACAAATGTAAAGCAAAATAAACAAGTCTGAAACTAAATTAAACGGATTAAAACTTTTAATAAAATATCATAAAATAACTGGAATTACGTATTTGGGCGAAGAAGTTGACCGAAAAAATTTAAAAATACAAATATGTTTTCAATTATTATGGAATATAATCTTGCTGATATTTGTATTTTATTATTGTTTTTTAATATTACTTAAAATAAATAATTTAGCGAGCAATAATGATTTAAATGCATCAAGCACAATTTTAATATTAATAATATTAAAATTAGGTTTTATTTGTTATGGAATACAATCACTGGTTGACTGTATATTCATTTTATGGAAAGGAAAGTCTATTTTACGACTTCTTAAGAATCAAAACATTGATTTAATTGATGTAAAAATTGAGCGTAAAATTGGAATAATTATAACAATTATTCAAATAATTATTTCTTTAATTTTATTATTATGTTTGTTTGGATGTGTTCTTTGATCATTATTTCTATAGGTGGAATTTTGTCTTATTTTTAATTATCATTTATTTAACATTTAATACTAGACTAGCTGTAATATCATTGATAGCATATCAGAGTTGTATTGTTTCACAAAAACTACAGAATATTCTCGACTCTAATATATCGAAAAATTTTCAATTATGTTACCAAACGGTTTACTCAATTTATAAAACAGTTAAACAATTGTCTGATTTATATTCAAAATATTTGTTAATTTATTTATTTTTAAATATCAATATATGTATCGCAATGTGTTGTACTCTATCAATTGGTTATACTAATTTAATACCAAGAACAATTTATTCAATCATTTTATGTTTATCTTTTATTCTAATAAATATTATGTTTAATTTCTGATATAATACCAAATATGTTTAAAAATTTTATAAACAGATTGGAAGACATGAATGCAAAACCAAATGACTGCAAACAAAAGAATAATTTTGACTCAAATACAGAATTTTGAGCCAAAAATGTGTTTAAATGCAATGAATTTGTTTAATGTAAACGCAAATGTAATACATTCATATCGAGTATGGCTTTAGTCATATCGTATTCCGTTCTTCTTATTCAGACTACACAACAAAAATAAAATCAATTTATATTCTTGTTGTGAATTAAATATTTGTTAAAATTTTTGCATAAAATTATTATTCTAAATATAATTGTTGAAGAATTTCGTTAAAAACAAAATAAAACCAAAAGTTTCGAATCAAAGCAAACAATAGAATCACTCAAAACATTAGTTATTGGATTTCAAGTCTGAAGTGAAGTGAAAACTATCGACAAAAAGAGATAATTCGCAGGAATTAGACAATTGGCACAGAATGGCAGGCGTTATGATGGATGAACTTGGGCTGAGTGTCAAATACAGACACTTAGTTCATAATTACTTCGGCAATGATACCTCTAATTACAATATGATGTACATACCCCGTGGCTCCCAGGTCAAGCAATGGAATGGCTTGAATACCAACTTTTTTAGTTTGGACCCAACCATTCCCGTTAAGGTTTACATGTGCGCTATTTTCTACCTGGGCCCTATCGACTACACTATTGCATCCGGGCGAATTCAGTTTGATCATGAGACGAATGAGGAAAACCACGATTACTGGGACATTGAGGCCCAGCGTCAGTTGGGCACACATGTGTTTGTCAACCGATACGGTAACATTATGTCAATCACAACAAATCTGGTTTTACCTTTTTATGAATATATGTCTTTCTCCCAATCCAGTATTAATGCCATCTATCCGGTTATTCGTGTCGAGCCAAACCCATGGATGGGAGATAGACTAGAACTTAAATTGACATTAGCTCTGCTTTATCGGTATTATAGAGATGAGTACAATGAGGATGGTACGCTTGTTGTTCATAATCCACTCTATAGATACGGAGATAGGCGTTATTGTCGATTAAGACGTTTCAACCCACGTGGCCCGGTCTGCACAGCCGGCGGTGTGTATGAGATCAATGAAGATGAGTTCGAATGGTGTCGAAACGAATCTATACCTCAAAGAAGGCAACAGCCCTACAGTTATAGTTATTGCGCATTCTATGTATGTGCCGGCGCCAAACTCATGGTGTACGACGAGTATAATGAGGACATCACCAATATGTCTCACAACCGCTCACTCGTACAACAAGGAGGGCTCGTCATTGTCGAGGGCTGTTGGTTTCAGTTGGCTATAGGTCTGGCCGAGCGAGGATTTTATTATTTGAATACAGCACAGGATAGCGGTGTATTGACTAGCGGACCACCGATACCCGAAAGTTGTATTCAAAATCCAGTTATATTCTTAGGACCGAATGATTCGGAATATCAATCGATTGCTTGGGATTTATCGATTAGGAGAAACCGAAACAATAATAACCGAAAAAATTGTTATCTAAATATACCCGAAGGCGGTCGGATTGTGGCCATTGAGGAATGGAATGTGGGTATGGCGGAGGTAAGGGCCCGGCAGCTGTACGAGCGCCTACATGAGTCGACTCTAACTGTGACACATCCGACTCAACTAATGAGTGTAGGTTTTCAGGTTCCGGACGAACAGATGCTGAACAAGATATTAGGTATAGCCGAAGCGGATGGACAGCAAAGACATTATGATTGCCATATTCTCGCCGATCAACGCCTGGCCGATGTTGCCAAGTGTTACAGTCAAATTAAAGCCAATCAAAGTGAATTACCAAGACAATTCAATACCTATCGATGCAATCAAGTAAATTACAATCAAGTTCAACACCATGCAACAAGTGGTTGGGTGCCACCCATGTTTCCACCATTTTATCAGACTACCCTGGAAGAGAAATTTCAATCCAATCCTTCAAAGTTTACCACAAAATTTGGCTTAATTCAAATGCGAAACAAAAGGCACAAAATAATCAGTCCGTATTATGTGAGAAAGGACGGCCAAAACATTCTGTATTATAAATTGGGTCTGGAAAAGGACATCACTCAGACACAGATGAAGAAAATGGCTTTCAATACCAGAGCTGAGAACATTGATGGCGAGACTTGTCGTTTGGGTATCGACGGCTGGTTTTATGAACCGGATGCGACCAATCCGGGCGATCAGTATTCCTTCAGTACCGTCGCTTACAAACGTTTTAACATGCCAAATTAGCTAGATTGGAATTAGAACTATTTGGATTAAGTTTTAATCTAGAAATATTATAGTGATCCAGATTAGAATTTAATAAAATCGTAATCTTTGTTTTGATACAATATTTTATTTTATTTTTCTATATTTAAAAAATAATATAATTATAATTAAAAATTTTAATTTACCGATAAATTATAAATCAGAGTAAATTTACACTTTGCCGTAAATTAGAAATTTTATTAATATTGTCTTATATGCTCTTATATATAATATGCTTTATATATATACTCACAAATAAAATAAATTACAATAAAAATTGAATTAATTATTAAATAATTTTCTACGATATCATTATCGCAATTATAATCACTAGAATTATTAATATTAGAATCAGAATATTCTTTAGATTTGAATTCTTAGGCTTAAAATAGGACTGAATTTAAATTAATTTATTTACTCTTTCACTATTCTACCGCTTGAATGAATTATTGAACGTTTTGATAATAAAAATGTTTTATACTCGTTTCATAATTTTTATTTTTATTGATTTCTAAAATGTGAATTTACGTAATTTATAAATTAGTTGGTCAATTGATGTAAATTTAAATTTTTTAATACGCTAATTATAATTAATTCACAAAGTTTAAATTAACCAAACTTGCCCGAAACTTGCCCGAAACAATAAAATTATTTTAAAATAAACATACCAAATTTTAGAATCAGTAGTCGACCTGAACGAATAAAACCAAAAGCTTTAAGTTATGATAACCTGAAGATATGTAAAGTGAAGAAATTGAGAAAATATTGTCAGTATTTATACTTTTAGAAAATTGAGTTAATCTTTATATTAATATTTCATATTCAATATCTCGTATTTAACTCATTAAAAGTCTATTATATCGTTTGTAAAACTAATTTAACGCCAAATCTATTCTTACATATACATATATTCTTGACTTTTCAGTCATAATTTAATCACTCAATTCATAAAATATCTTTAAAAAAATTAAAATTAACTTAAATGTTATTAGTAAACCTGTGACAAAAGGACATTTTTGTAGTCATGATATCCTCCTAAACGAAAACCCTAAAATTGTGTAGATAATTTATGACTTATTACCATGCTACTGAAATAAAACTAGTATTTAAAGTTTTTTTTTGAACAAATGCCAATTTTTGATACCAGGGAAATTTTGACTTAATACTCTAGTACTGTTTGTGGTTGTGATGCTGAGCGTCAACTCAGATTAACTGTCTGGCATAGGATTATGTGCATATATACAAAGACAATAATACACACAGTTTTATG
>JAQFXP010003956.1:0-11490 GCA_034693685.1 Belba bartosi | reverse complement strand
TAAAATTATGTTTTTAGTTATTTAAAATAAGTTTTATCGTGCCACTTAACCATAAAACCCAAAATTTTATTTTCTCCTTATATTAACTTTACAGCCAAAAAGCCCCCTAACGCCCCCAATTGCGGCTAAAACTAATATAGTTAGCTTTTAATTGCTATAATTGTTCCAAAAACAGTAATCAAGTTTGTTAAAGCCGTGAACAAGTAAACGGGAATCATAGTTAACCTGCCACAAATCTAAACTTAAAAAGTTATATTTGTTTTAAGTTTAAAAATTGATAGTACAATGTACTATTCATAAAAATTGTTAACTAAATAATAATTTATATTTAAAGCCATTTATTAAACTAAAGTCAAGTTGCCACAGGTTATTATAGTTTTACTATAATTTTACAAAATAATTTCTCTAGTATTTTTTTATTTTTTTTAACTTACTAACGTTAGTTAGATTTTTGAATTTTTTACAAAATCATCTATCAATAAAAGTTTGTTATTTTGAATCAAGACGTAACAAAAAATAAATTATTTAACATTTTCTAAAATTCCTATTCTTTTCTATTGAAAATTAAATTTAAAAATATGTTTTATTGCATTTAGAACTTGTTAAAGATTATAATTATAAAAAACAAAGTGCTATTGATCTGTTAGGCCAATTGCTCCGTGTAATTTTTTTAGTTATTACGATTTGACACTTTATAGCTTAAAAATTATTTATATTTTTTTGTAATATTTTAATTATTATAATTTTTGTAAAAGAATTAATTTGTAATTTAATAAAATTTGAAAATAATAATTTAACTTAGTGTTTGAATTTATAATAATTATTTATCAACATATTAACTCAATTAGCAAGTTTTATCATTTCTCTCAAACATTTATTTACATCAATTCTATATAACAACAAATTATTAATCAAGCTAAGTTATGCTTTAATTAAAATTTTATAAATTAAGTTAATTATGCATTAAAATCGACTTACCGTATTCTCTGACATACAATTGCCGCAATTATAAATCATTTTCGGTTAAATTGAGTCAATCAGAATCTATGCAATTGTACCTAGGTATAATTGCACCTTGATCAGAAACTTAGATATGATTGCAAAAATTTTAATTTAATATTAAATGTAATTTTCTTATAAAAACATCTTGATCTAATTTAATAGTTTTAACAAATTATCAATTTTAAATTTGAGTTAAATCATTTAAAACTATTTTAATTAATAACACAATTGCCAATATGAAATAATTATACTTTTTACCAAAATTATACAAAAATACTTTAATATTACAGTTTAGAATTTAAAATAATTTTAAATAAAACTAAGTCTAAAATGTAATGCAATTATACCCAAGTATAATTGAGCCACAATTAGAAATTTAGATATAATTACCGCAATTATATGTCAGAGGTTACGGTAGTTATTTTACTAACGAGCATGGTTTTGGTATATACAGTACACTATAGCAATAAAATTGAATTAAAATTGAGAAAAACTATAAAAAAAAATGTATAAGAATATATCCTATTTCAATATTAATCTATAAATCATTTTATTGATTTTTCTAAATTCTTACCTGATTGAAATTTTTTTTATTTTAGTTTAACTCATTATGTATATTTTTTAAAGATTAAAACAACAAAGCTCTTTTGTATATTTAAAATTAATTAATAATAATTATTATTATGCAGTTTAAATTACCGTAAACCCTCACAGTTTAGAACATGTTCTTATAAGTTAAATTTGGGCTTTATGTTCTTATATACCTCGGGGTATAAGAACATGTTCTTAGAAATAAGAATAGAAACTAGTTTTTAACTATAAGTTTAAAGCAAATATTTTTGAAAATAATGCTAAAATTGAATGTTCAAATATTAGAACATCACAAAATTGAAAACATTTAAAAATGATAAGAAATCATGTGATTAAAGTAACGTATTTTGTATTTAAAAATTTTGTGAATTACAACTCATTTATTGTTTGAAAGTTCTATAAAAAGTTGATTTAATAAGTTAATATGTGAATTGATCTCATTTAAAATATGTTACAAGTTTGTTTTTATTCATAGGTCTTTGTTTTGCTTATAAGTACGTAAATCAACCATCCCATATTTCGGGTTTATAGATTTAAAGATTTAAAATACTCTGAATTGTAAACTGCACCATGTATAAATAAATGTGTCAGTTGTTAGTGGTTCTCTTTTACGGCAAAGTGCACCATGATGGAAAGCTGTCTCAACTCGGTAATTTGAAATAATAATTTGTTTTTTCTCTGTTATACTATTTTTTGTTAATTTAATTTTTACTATTAATTGTTACTATTATTAAATGTTAGTAATTTTACTATTTTTAATAAAAACATTTAATGACAGTTTTGTTTTAACTTATTTTCAATTTTGCTAAAAATAATTCATTTTTATTATCCAATTATTGTTAATTAAAATTGCGTTTTTATAACATAATTTGCCTGTTGGTTTTTATAGTAAATTTAATTTAGTAAACTGAATCAACTTTTCAATTACGTATACAAATGGTTTTAACTATAAATAAGATTACTATTTTTGGGGAAAACAATTTTTATAATAACAATTTCCCCGAAGTTTTTGTTACCTAACCTTTTACGGTTCAGAAACTACGTAAATATAACAGCAAGAATATAAAAATAATAAGATTAATTAACTCATTCAAAGTTAACATATAAATAATTTATTTATTTTTTGAATAAAATTTATTTTATTTTATTTTTACAATAATTAAATAAAATAAACAAGAAAAATTTTATATTTAATTATAAAACAATTTAAAACAAAATATTACAATCTTTTAGAATTAAATTTTATAATTGCTCGTTTTTCTAAATTTTTAATTTTAATGTTAGGCTTATTAATTAAAATTGATCGGATAACTGCAAATGAACGTTCAGCATCTACAGAGACTAGCTGGGCATATTTAGTTTTAAATTTAAAAATAGGATTATCATAATTTATAAATTTTATTAAATCATTATTTCTATGTATAGAATTAACTAGTTGTTTTAGAGGAGGACCTGTTAGTTTTTGTTTTGTTTTTTGAATTAAATTATATGCTTCAATATAGGTTAAAGTTGGATCTTCTAATTTTTTGATATAATTAATTAAAAATTTATATTTATTTATGTTTTTTAAATTTTTATAAAAATTTTTAGATTTTATTATATTTTGTATATTTTTTAAATATCTATTATGTTTATTATAAGTAATAGAAATAATAAAATTTTTAATAATTATAAAATTTTCAGAATAAAATGTAGCTGTTTTTAACCATGATCCCCATCTAATTAATATTGGTTTTGGAGGCAAATTTAGATTGGTATAATTTTTGTATTGTGTTTTTATTACATTTGATTTTAAAAACAATTTCATATTTTTAATAAAAGTATTTATTTGAGGATTTATTTTAATTATAGCGTTGCTTACATTATGTAAATTATGAACAAGGCAAGTAATATGAAAAATGTGTTTAAATTGACTATTTTTCTTAATTTCAAAAAATGCTTTTTTCATATAGCTGGCTGCATCTGTTACAATTATTTTAATATTCTGGTAATTTATATTATTTTCAAATAAAATATTTAAGGATTTTAAAAATTCTTTAATTATAATTGAAAAATTAGGTGGTTCATTTAATTCACTAACATAATACAATAATGAATTTGTTTTATTCCCATCTAATATTCCTACTAAAATATTTAAAATAAAACGTCCATGTATATCTTTGGTTTCATCCAACATAAAATAAAGCCAATTATTTTTAATAATTATTTTAATTTTTTCTAATTTATCAAAAAACACTTTATCTAAAACAGTTGTTCTTAAAGTTTCAAAACAACTAATTTGTTTACCAAGTTCATTTTTAAAAAAAAATTCATTTCAATACTTGTTAAAGAATATAAAGGTAAATTTAAACTAGACCAAATTTCAACTAATTTGTAATTTAAATCTAAATTTGTGTTAATTATATTAGAATTTTTAGTTTTGGCACTAAGTATATTAGTTTTTTTAACATGCATATTTGATTTTAAATGTTTTTCTAATTTACTTATATTATGCTTATTATCAAATTTTAACATTTTTTCACATGTTTTACAATAAAAATAATTTTTGTTAATTAATTCACAATTACTTTGAATTAAATTTTTTTCAAATTTTTGTTTTGAACTTAACTTAACTTTTTTAATATCTTGTTTTAAATCGATTGGAAAAGAGTCGATAAATTGCGGATCAATTTGTGCCAAAGATTTTGGAATATAATTGTTTCGATTGAACTCAACTCTATTGGTGTTGTCTTCAGACAAGACTTGTTCGCAAACTGTTGTCACCACTAGTGGTCTATCACTCAAATCGATTGTTTCAATAGTTTCAGTCCTAGTCTTGTCGTTCACTTCATTTGAATCAAACAATTTATTTAAATCCGTCAAAATTGGTCTGAAATTATTGGTTTGTTTGACAAACAGATAGTCTTCGACCCGAAGTAGACGTTTGGCGGCAATAGAGTCTGTAATCCAATCGGGTTTTACCACAATTTGGTTTGTCTTCAAATTTCTGGTCATATCGATCGAAAGATTGGATGCGATTGTATGAGTGGTTCGTTTGGCATCAAAATGGTTTAAATACATTCCTCCGAAGTCGACGACCATTCTCTTCAACTCAAGTTCGGACGGATTGGTTACTCCGTTGATATAAACAGAAACTCCAGAAAACAATTGATTCAAAAGTTGATTTAAATTTTCAGTATTTTTGTTCAAATTATTAGATTTTAATAAACAGTTTAAATCAGACATTAATTTATCTGTAATTTCAATCGTTTTGTCTTTGTTTTCAAGAAATTGTCTGACATTTAGGTCCCGTTTAACGAACAGATAGTCTTCGACCGGCAGTAGACGTTTGGCGGCAATAGAGTCTGTAATCCAATCGGGTTTTACCACAATTTCCATTGTTTCCAAATATCTGATCTTTAGGAACGACAGATCAGAATTAGGCGAATCGATAATGTTTTGATTCTTCAATTGGTTTAAATACATTTCTCCGAAGCAAACAAATAATTTTTTAATTCGATTAAACAATTTATTAATTTTATTAAATTTATTCGATTTTTCATTTATTTGTAATGAATTGTCAATCGAATTCTCTTTATTAGTTTTACAATTATTTATATTATTAAACGTATTCATATTTATTTTAATTGTTTTAAAAAAAACAGTTTTAATTAATTGTTTAATTAATATATAATTAATAATTATTTTCTGACAGAAAGTAATCAAAAACATAGATAATTAAATGTCATTGATTACAATTTACGTAATTTTTGTTCATTTTATTTAGACCTTTTATATACAGTATATACTATATGGAATTGTATTAAGAGTTTGAAGTTTTCCCTCTTTTATTCCCCAAAAATAGTAATCTTAACTATAAAGAATGAAAATTGACAAAAGTTGTATTGTTTTTATACAGTAGTAAATGGTTTTTGGTTTTAAAACCGAAACATATAAGAGACAAAAAGGAGCTTAACTTTATGTTTTTTTACGAGTTTACCTTTTCCTTAAAATTTAAAAAACTTGACTGAATAATATTTTGGCGAACAAAGTTCAGTAAGAATGTTATTAACTTTTAAAAATATAGTTTGGTTAATTATATATACGGTAGTTATGTAGTTAAATAGAATTTATTATCGAATGGAAACTTAAATATAATTATATTTATTGATAATTGAATTAAAGGTTTGGTTGTTGTGAGAACACATTGTTTAATAGAATAAAATAATTCTTACTTTTGTTCACAACATGAATTGATTACGTACTGTAATATATTGGACAGTTTCGGTTGGACGAGGCACTAACCGTTTTCTTTATCAACAAGAACTGAATGTGAGACTAGCAATAGCCGAGGCAATTGAGTAGACGCTTAGGGAGAGAGTAATTCGATTCCGATATATAATTAATTGTTTTTTAAACTTTAAAAGAATTATAATAATTTAAACGAATAGATTGAAATTGTTTATTTACATTGGACATTTCTGTTAAGTGATATAGCTTTGCAACAGAATACAATGTCCAATGTAAATAAACAATTTTAATCTATTCGTTTAAATTATTATAATTCTTTTAAAGTTTAAAAAACAATTAATTATATTTAAGTTATATTCAGACTTTGCGTTGAGAGCTGAGACGGGATAGGAAGGGAGGGGGTGGGAGAAATTTGATAATAACTGTATTGCGGGGCAGTCTTATTTATCATTATAAAATATTTTTGTACGTTAAAAAATAAATTTTAGAAATCAAACAAATTCAATTTTAAAGATAAAAAAGTTGATTGCTATAAAATTATTCAAATAAAAAGCAAATTTATAAATAAAAGTTTTTGATAAAATTGAACTATGAATTAAGTTTGGGTCTAGCTGTTTTTAGAGACATTCATCTCAGTTATCAGCGCAAAGTCTTGTTATAAATTATAATAAATATAAAATATAAATATTGTATATCTAATAAAAATGTTTTCTATTAACTCGTTTTCAATCAAAAAAATTCCAATTCTTTAAAAGAGTTTTCGAATTTATTTCTAATAATAATTTTTAGTTAATTTGATCCAAAGATAATTTGAATTAAAAAAACGCAAATCATATGACAAAATATATTGAATTTATGTTAAACTTCTAAATATTCTAATTTCAAAAATAACTGATCAAAAAAACATTGATTTAATAAACAAAGAATTAAAATCAATAAAATTTAAATCAAAAACTTTAAAAATTTATTAATGTTTTCCAAAACAGTAAGAAAAGATCAAAAACATATTTAAACAAATAATTTAATAAATTTTATTTGAAATAAGTATTTAATTTAATAATTGTTTATCGATTAGAACTGAATTCTATGAATAGAAACAAATGGCCATAAAATCGAATCAATTATTATCACTGAATATAATATTGATGGCCTGTTGGACATCACCATTAGTCGCCTCCAGTGCCTGAATCGCTACGATCTCGTCATTAATGCCCAGATCTCTCAACTGTTGCAGTTGTGTCGCCCAACCCCTCAGTCGAGAAGCAGTGGATGAAGTGCTGGCACTGGCACTGGCACTGGAGACAACACTAGCACTCGGATTAATGGCCGACGACGTCGATGGCTGAATGACGGGTGTAGTCGACGAGTGTTCCAACGCTTGTCTCAACATATCTATAAAATTCAAATATTTAAACATTTATTCAAATTTGAAATTTCGAAACAATTGCCACAAATAAGTCATGCCTTGAGTTATAACTCCAGAACTCGTCGACGACTGAGCGCTTGAGCTTTGATTTGACTGATAGGCGCGAACCATCATATCGGCCAGAGTTCGGGCCGTAGTGTTCGAATTAGTGTTGGGTTGGGCCGGCATTTCCGTCTCATCCATCTCTTCGTCGTCAGACATGGCGTCCAAAGAGTAACTGAAAGCCGAAGAGCCTCTGCCCAACAGACTGGCACTGGAGGGGCCGCTTGTGTTCTCATTCGCAATGATCTCTTCGTGAAAAGTGGCCGACAAATAGGTCGCCGCTTCCAGAAGACACGGATGTCTTGTCAACACTTTGTGGATATTCGACGGTTGCGTCAAAGTTGTCAACAGATCCGGGTCTTGAAGTATGGCTATAGAGACAAATCGGTAAAACGTTTATAGTCTGGCCAATGACTCACCGAAAGTGGTCGGGTCTTCCCTGAGGCCGGGGGTAACGGCCATCAGGTTCTCTCTGAACTCTGATTCACTCAACTTATCCAACATTTTACGAAACGATGCGTCCATTAGAGCCGTCCTCAGAGCGATCACCATATGCTGAATGTCTGACTGACTGGCCATTGGTTTGTGATCTTTGTTGTCGACCGAAGGCACCAATAAATTAATTTTGTTTAACACAAAAACAGTCGTTCCGTTAGTTATGCCGTAGTCTTCGAGTGTCTGATCCGACGCCAGAATACGTCCGAAACACATCAGATCTGAAGAATTCAACACAAGTTTGGGTTTTAGAGTAGTTTAACAAACATTTAATTAATTATTGAAAATATTAACCGAATTTGTCTTCATTTAAGTCTAATTGTTTTGACACCAATTGAGATAATGTCTTCACCTTTGTCTTCAGATCACTTACCACTAATTTTTTTAATTTGTTATTTAAACTAATGTCTAGTTTAGAGCAAATATTTACAAACGAAGAAACTTCGGTCGACATCGATAAGCGATTAAATCAAAATCCAAATAATAAACTAAATGACGAATCAGTTTATAAACACAATATTGAAAACAAATCAAAGCGTTAGATGTCGTGACATTAGATAAGTTATTCAAAAATTTTAAATAATTCAAACAATGTTACAAATACTTTATCTATGCATTATGATACTGTATATAATTTATACTGTACATGTTGGTACAAAATGTATATGTATCTTTGAAAATTATATTCTGATTAGTTATTTTAAATAACTTATTTATACTTAGTATACTTTTTATCTAATTTGATTAATAAAGATACAATTATCAAAAATGTTATTGAAAACAAGTTTAAATTTACAATGAAGCGCTTTTATATTGCCATTAAATTTGCTACATAATATTTGATTTGTATTCTACATATTGACGATATTATATACTAAAAGTCACATGTAAAATTTTCAAATCTTAAAATAAGTAATTTACAAGGTTATATTTGCTTGCACTGCAACAAAAATATTTTTAATATTTAATTATTAAAACTTAAAAACGATTTAAGTCTAATTAATTTTTAATCTTAAAAAATTATTTATTTGATCTTCAAAATCGATTAATAGCTTAAAACATTAATTTTACTCTAAATAATTTAACCTTAACTTTAATTTAACTAATTCTGAGTTTTTCAAAACTTAGTTAATACAGGTTTTTATTATACTTTACCTTTTAATCACGAATTTATAGCTCCGATTATATTTAATCAATCTTTTTGAGCAATTACAAAAAGTTCCTTTATTACAAACAAATTAAAAAAAAATTAACTTTTAAATAAAAAAATTTCTATATTTTTATTAAAAATTTCCACAAAAAACAAAATAAATTTCAGATAAACAGAATTTAATATTAAATTAACTACAGGTAAATATTAGATTAAAAGTTATATCCTCAAACTATAAATTCATTAAAAACTGTTATTTTTATTCTTTTATTATTAAATAATTTGTGTTTAATTTGAGTAAAAATAAGGAAAACTTGACTTGATTGACAAAAAGTAGTTTAAATAAAATTTTCCAATAAAATGATCTCAAAGTATGACAAACTGTGTTTTAATAGTGTTATGGTTTATGAATTTTGAGCAAGAATTGATAAGGTCAACCGATCCAGGGGGAATCAGAGGAGGAAGTTTTTTAAATTGAAAAAAAAATTTGACCAAAAACCTAAGGGCATCAGAGAAGGGATTTTTCCAAAAACGCTCAAAAAACCCATATATTTCTAATAAAATTTTACCTAATTTAACTAGATTTAAACTAAATTTAGTCAATTTAATTAAATTTAAACTGGATTTTAGCAACAATTTAGGAAAAATTTATCGATTTTGGCCAAAAAATCCCAAAAAATTTTCCGGCCGGCGAAAGCGAAGTGGTGCCTTTTCGCAAACCAAATGCAAGGGGGGATAATTGCCAATGCTCAAAATCAGGGGGATTTTGGCTGATCCCCTTCTTCAAAATCCATAATTTTAAGTCTCATTTCTCAATTCAGAATCTCTTCGTTGAGGAAGTTTTGATCTAATGTTTGGTTCAAAAGAATCTTATTTTATAAAACTATAAACTTTTTTAAAGTTAGAATTACTTTCAATCAAAAAACAAAAATAAAAATCTGGGAAAAGAAATTTGAAATTAATTTTATAGCAAACATTAAAATATAAAGATAGAATAAAATTGATATAGCTAAACAAGCGTTAACCAAGAGCAACTTTGCTTTTTGAGTTCAAACTCTTTATTGATAAATATAGTAGAAATGAAAAGTAATCGTTTGACTGAAGAAAAAATTGCTAAATAATTGTTTTTATCAATTATAGACTTATTTGAGGATAACATGACTCGTGACGCCAAACCATTTGTTGTAATAAAATATGAATTTCTTGTTCTTCTAAACTGTAATTTTCGAAAATTATATGCAAACGAAGATTTTGCGAGAAAAGTTGTTCATGGTAAAATGTTAGTTAGTTAACAAATCTTAGCAAATGATGGCAATAGCTATAAATCCGCATCAATCGATTCGGTGGATTTATTTTAATTTAAACACATTTTTATGTAAAATAAAGTTCAAATACATTACGAGTATTAAATGAATAGCTTTTGTAAAAAAACAAAATTTAAAACTTGATTGCATTCATTCTTAATCAAATATATTAATTCAAGATAGTTTATATTTAACTCGTAAAAATTTCCTAATGTTTAATTCAGCGAATAGTGATATCAAAAACTTGAAATAAAAATTAAGATAATTTAATATTAATATAAGATTACATTAAAATTTTATACATTATTGCCTTTTGCGCCTAAAGATCGAATAAAAATTTAATCTATTGGTGATTTTTTATATCAATTTCTATATTTATATTTCCTATATTTTAATTAAATGTCACGTCTGTTGATACATAAGTTTATAAATTTGTTTTGTTTGTCTCTTTTAAACAAGGTTGTAAAGTTAGAGGAATTTACAAAATAAAACAAATGATAACTTTGTAATATTTTCTAACCGTAGTTCCAATTCTATTTTTAATATTGTAAATATAAACAAAATATTAATTAAAACAAAGAATCGAAACTTAAAGTTATGAATTAATTAAACATTTAAACATCAATAAATCGGAATCGTCTGCCAAAGAGTCTGATCCATATTGCGTCGAATCAATGCCATTAAAGACTAAATACATTAACATTGAATCGATTCTGAAGACCATTAAAATGATTTATTTATGTCTGCTTTTTATCATAAATCAATTAATGGGTCAAAACTATACTAACAATTGATTTGATTGTTGGCTTTAATAAAAAAGTGAATTTCTTTTTGGATATTTTTATCGACTTTTTAACTCATCTCTAATTTCATTATCAAATAATTTTTCCAAATTTTTATCTTTACTTTCAATAAAAAGTCTTAATTCTTAAGTGAAATGCAATGAATGAATAAACTGATAGTCAGTAAAAGTATATAAATATAAATACGAGAATTGATTTCACTTTTTGTTTTTAGTCAACTATTGCTTAACTCAAAAGCAATTTGTTTTACAATGAATTTGAATTACATTTATATTACATATTACTCACAATGTGTTATAAAGTATTTTTAAAAACTCAAATTCTCATTAATTCACTGAAAAAATCTGTTCATTCATTAAATCATTTGTTATATTCAAACAAATTAATCATTTTTTAAACACTTTAATAGACAAAACTCTAATTGATGTCAACTGAAGTTTATTTAAT
>JAQFXP010003955.1:0-11493 GCA_034693685.1 Belba bartosi | reverse complement strand
TCTATTCAGACACAAACCGATTCGATATAATTCAGTTGAAGCGGATTTGATAATCAGATTCTGTGGCAAACATTGGTATGAATTGAATTTGGTTTTCATTGTATTTTTCATTTTATATTTTATAGTATCCAAAAAATAAAACTTTTTAATCTAACAATTTTAATAAATTATTATTGTTACATGTAAATTAATTATTATTATTTATACATGACAATAAATTATTCATTTACAAAGTTAAAATAAAAATAATGTCTAACAATTGAATGCATAACAACAAACAGAGATATTTTTACAATAAATTAAATTTGATATATTTTTTAAAACAAACCAATTATTTTTTTATTATTTGATATCAATATTAATTTTACCATTATTATGACATTAAATAAAACTAAATTAATTAAATTTTTTGACCTAATTTAGTCATAAGATAAATTGTTCAAATTAGAATAGTTTATAAATAATAAAATTTATCATATTAATTTACAATAGTATTTAACATCACGTGAAACCTATTGCCTATTATAATATGAATATTATTTTATATAAACGATATATAATTAAAATAAATATCTATTGATATGATTTTTTTTTAAATACTTCATAAAGACAAAAATGTTTTCCGAAAAAAAGTTTTATTTAAAAAGTGATTTTAACTGTAACAGTATATAAAATTACTAATTAATTATACAATACGACCCGGATTTAGGGGACTCGGATATAAGAGAATTTGGATTTAAGAGACAAAATTTAGCTGCACCGGCAGCTCCTATGAGTTTGTAATGTTAAAGTACCCGGGTTTAAGGGAATTGTAGATAAGAGAAACCCTGATTTAGGAGACTGTAAATGTCTGCACATATAAAATAAACTGTATCTCGATTTAAGAGAATATTTAATAAAAACTTTAAATAAATAATTTTTTGTACAATATTTATAAAATCTTATACCAATGTTTGCAAACATTAATTAAACAAAGTAATTTAAAAATAATTTTATAGTTGTAGTTAAATTGACTAAAAATAATATTTATTTTAAAATTTGACTGAATTATTTTGGCTAATTAAAAAAAATTTGTCTTTAGTATAATTTGGTAAATATTTTTTAATTAAAATATCTTAAAAAATAATTTTAAAATCAAAATTTTATTAATTTTATTTTGATGTAATTATGTAAAACATAAATTATTTATAACTAAGGAGTTGCAGATCTATCGAAATTAAAATTTTTTGGGGTAGTATAAAAAGTTGCACTCTTTGCCAACAAAATTAATAATATTATTTAAAATAATAATAATAAAGTCTAAAATATTAAAATTAAAAATATAAAAGTTATATAAGTAATATTTTCGGGTTTTATATTTTTGATTTTAATATCTTCGACTATATAATTAATATTTTAAATAATATTAATAAGTTTTTTTTGGTCAAGAGTCCTACTTTATATATTCTTAAACAGATTCAAATTTAGAGAGATCTGCAACTCCTTATTTATAACACATTTTATTTAAAAATATTAGTTTATATGGTGTTAATTATAATATTAGATTTTATATGATATTTAATTTAAAAAATTAAAATATTTTTGTCTTAACTTATTATTATAAATTAATATCTACTCTGCCAATTAAATACATGTATTTAAATATAAATACATGAACTTTCAACTTGTTTTTTAAGTACTTGTAATACTCTATATCAATTTACGGTAATATTTTTAGACCCCGATTTAGGAGAAACCCTGATATAAAAGACAAAAATATTGTGCACCATTGATTCTCTTAAATCCGGGTCGTATTGTATAAACATTAATTACTATTTGTCTCAAAAAAAAGTTTATAAAAACAGTACTTTTTTTAATGAGTATTGAATGCAAATTATTTGTTGAAACGGTTCATAAATCAAATACTTATAAAAAAAAGTTTATAAAATTAATTCTCTTTTAACTTAAATTTTATAGAAATAGTTTTTGGTTTTAAAAAATAATTCAAAATAACAATAAGTCTACAGAAAAAACACTTTACAAAAAACATTGGTTTGACTGTAACTAAAGACAATAAATATTCAATTTATGCAAATGCTTGAAAAAGTTTAAGAATTTGTTTATATCATGAATTAACTTTAAAAAGATAAAATAATTTTAATTTTAAAAATAATTTTAACAGGTTTACAAAACTATCAATTAAAAATGTAAATTTGTATAATTATATTTTATTTTACAAAAATCAGCAATAATTGAATAAATAATTGCAGGAAGTTAAATTTATGAATTTTTAAATGTTGTTATACTATTAAAGTCTAATAATTATCAATTGTTTTTCATGGCATCATTTTGAAATAATGGAAATTAAAAATGCAACAGGTTACAATAATAAAACAAATATTACTACTATTATTAAACAAGACTGAACAGTATGATCTTAATACATTTTCGCAAGACAATTGGCAAAATTTTATTTGTTAGATCAGAGTAGACGTATTATAACTTTACTCCAAACCTCAAAATTTTAATAATTATAACTTTATAATAAAATAGGTTATCAAGTCACTATTTACTAAAATATACTATATACAAAATAAATAAAATAAACGCAATATAATTGCAATAATAATGTTGCAATAAACAAACATAAATGTTTCTAATAAATCTCAAGAATATCTTAAAATTGCCAACCGCCTTCGGCGTCTGGCAAACTATAATAGAAAACTATCAAATTGCTAGCCATCTTTGGTGTCTGGCAATGCATAAAATATATTTTGATAATTGCCAGCCGCCTTCGGCGTCTGGCAATACATAGTTATTCCTTCGTCATCTGGCAAACTATAATAGAAATTTGTTAAATTTCACCCGAGTAGTTTAATTCAAGTAGTTTCACTCAAGTTGTTTTACCCTAAATCCCGTTGCTAATAAACAGAAATTATACAAATAATATCACCACTGACAATCCCATTGCTAATAAAAAGAAATAGCATCAATATATCTAATATGTTCTACCAGTTTCAAAATCCCGTTGCTAATAAACAGAAATCATATTGATAATATCATTACTGACAATCCCATTGCTAATAAAAATAAAAAGCATCAATATTTAATATGTTCTACCAGTCCCAAAATCCCGTTGTTAATAAACAGAAATTATTTTTCGTTATTAATAAAAGACTCAAAATTCTCTTGTTATTAATAAAAGATTTAAAATTCTTTCGTTATTAATAAAAGGCTCAAAATTTTCTCGTTATTAATAAAAGGCTCAAATATCTCTCGTTATTAATAAAAGGCTCAAAATTTTCTCGTTATTAATAAAAGACTTAAAATTTTCTCGTTATTAATAAAAGGCTCAAAATTCTCTAGTTATTTATAAAAAACTAAAATTCTCTCGTTATTAATAAAAGGTTTAAAATTCTTTCGTTATTAATAAAAGACTAAAAATTTTCCCCCGCTGTAAGTAAAGAGGATAAAATTCTTCCCGTTATTAATAAACAAACTCAAATATACATACTATTAATAAAAGATTTTTTATTGTCCTCTCGTTATTAATAAAAGGGTTTACTCTTTTCTCGCTATTATAATAAAAATAAGGAATTTTCCCGTTATTAATTAAAAAATTTCCCGTTATTAATAAAAGACTTAAACCTAAAAATTTTTCTTTTACTACTAATAAAGACGAGTCGCCTCGGAGGGGGGACCACATGGTGAAATTATATATACAATTTCTCCGAAAATGTATTAAAAAAAGTTTGAAATGAAATAATGATATTATATCAGCGTATTAAAATTTAGTTTTTATCTCAATTGATTCCTAGATCATTTCTGATACTTTAATAAATAGCATCGCCAACATTGCAATTATCTATTCATAAAAGTTTTTGCAAATAATTATTTATATTTTTGAAATAAAATAATCAATTACTTCATAACAACGAAAATAATTAATAGTAAACAACGTATAACACGAAAATCCAATTCGTTTCAACGCTATTCGTTCGATCATTAACTGTAACTGAAAAGTAAAATGTAATTTTTAAGATAGCATCATTATAAATTTAAAATATACCTTAAATTTTATCACTAAATTTACTTTCATGTTTAACGTTAAATTTGAATATCGAATTACATATAAATTATTTAATAATTTATACATTTTATTTGCTTGGTAATTGAGTGACGAGTAACGTAAAGACAATAAAGCAATAAAACAAAACTAATTTAACGATTAAATCATTTGACGTAAATAAAACAATAGTTAATAAAAATACAGAAATGCTTCCAATAGTCAACCAAAATAATAGTAAGAATTTTGACCAAAATGTGGTATTATATTCAGATATTTCGGCATAAATTGAATTAATTGAATAAAAATAATTTTTATCAATTTTAAATTTATTATTATTTGTCAAAATATTTAATGTTTTCAATTTACATTTAAAATAGAAACATAATAAATAAAAATATATAACTTGGTAAGTTACAATATTGATCAAATAATAACAAGAAAGAATATATTGAATTGTGTTAATAATGCCAAAAACAAATAACTCAAATAATAAAAAATGAATAATATATGGAATTAACATGATTAAAAAAGATAAAATTGAAAATATTGATTTATTATTTAATTTGACCAATTTTAATGAAATATTTGTTTTTTTAATTAATTTTTGAATTTGTTGTTTGTTTTCAAGACCTATACTTATAGGCGAACGCAAACCCGACATCATTTCAAACACTGCAAGAAATGTCGGTTTTATACAATTTCTATAATTATAGTAATATATTAATTGCGAACCAATTGATAAAATTGTAATCAAATATACAACAACGCAAAATTGATGCCGAAATCCCATATAATTTGCAAAATCACTTAAAATAACCAATATATAAGCATCAGCATTTTTAGGTAAAATAATTATAATATATTTAATTAAAAATAAAATTAATGCAATGAATATGACAATAGGTTTATGCATTAAATTTCTTTTTTGAACAGAACTGATGTCATCGTTGGCTCTATTCAGACACAAACCGATTCGATATAATTCAGTTGAAGCGGATTTGATAATCAGATTTTGTGGCAAACATTTGTTTGCATAGATTTTTGTTTTAGTTGTATTTTTCATTTTATATTATAAAAATTTAACCACAAAACTACAAATAATGTTTTATTTAATTTTATAATATAGTGATAAAATATATTTAATAAATTTTACAATTTAACTTTTGTTTAACAGAATGTTTAAAAAAGCGTTTTATTTCTTAATATATATTGAGCTTTAATTAATATTTTAATTAATTACATTATTTAAAATAACATCATTTAAACATTTTTTACATTTGTATTTGTATTAATTGATTTTTATTTAACTTTTTTATTATGTCATTAAATTAAACTAGATTAATTAATATGTTTTTGTAACCTAATTAAGTCATATGTATAAATTAAAATAATTTTAAAAAATTATAAATAAAAAAAATATTATTTTTATTATTTCAAAATATAATAGTATTCGACTGCAATTTACTATTATTAAATGAAGAGTTTTGCATGTTATCTTTTATCTAGAATTACTTATTCATTTTAAGTAACTTTTGTCCTTTAATATTGAAAATAAATTCTTAATTTATGTCATAACTAGGGCCTGAAGTTTGTCTCATTTTCTTATCTCATTTTATAAATAGCTGACATATCAACTATTTAGACTATAAATTACGAGTAAAAATAAATATTAAGAAAATGTAATAAAATTTTTTATTTTATTTCAAAATAACTACAGATCACCACTAATTCATCCAATTATCATCTGATGGCAAAAATATTCTTTTAATCTTTTAAATATTTTTTAGATATGGGCGACATGTTAATAATTTAAGTATTGTGTTTAAAATATTTTATATCTTTAAAATAAATTTTGTTACATAATAGACAAATAATTTTTAAAATTAATTACAAATAGTTACAAAAATATTTACTACAAGTAGTTAAAAATTTTGCATTTATATATGGGACATTCTTTATTTTGCGTTAAAAATCAGTTGAGAAATAAAATATCTTAAACATTAAAAAACAAAGTTTTTGCAACATTACTACTTTTGATTTTTAAAATTTTTTTGTTTCTCGGTGTTTATAAAACATTAATAAAACTCCAAAATTGAATCTTTAATTATAATTAATAAATCTTACTAGTCAATTATTTTGTATTATTTATTTTATGACTGAATATATCAAAAAATTATTTATTTAAAAATTTATAATAATAATAAGATTTTATATTAACAGAATATCTATTAAAAATACCTTTAATAGTGTTAGTTATTAATATATTTAAAATATTATTCTTAATTAATATTAGAATAAAATAAATTTTTTATATAAAACAATTATATTTTTATTAATAACAAATTTATTTTTATTATACATATAATTATGTTTATTCAAAAGAAACCAAAAATTATTTGCGCAGCAAAAGTCTATAAATTTATATAAATACATATGATCTGCTTATTTATTCTTGGTATAATAGTTAACAAACATTTTAAATTCCTATCTTTTATACGTTTATCTCTTAATTTTATATGTTTGTAAATTATATCTAATAAATGTTAAAAGTTATTTATTTGTTATTATTTTTATATTATATATTTAAGCAAAAATAAAATTATTAAAAAATTTATAATAAAAATAAACTTTTCTATTAACAGAATATCTAAAAACAATGAAATTTTCTAATATATATAAAATAAAAATTTTAATTAATATATTTCATAAATGAAATTAGTTCATTAAAATATTATTTAAACAATTATTATTATTACAATTATTTATTAATATCAAAAATTATCATCATTATAAGATTAAACAAAACTAGGTTAATTAATATATATTTGTGGTTTATATAAGTCATAAGACAAATACTTCTTACATAGTTTTAATGATGATAAGTTGTTATTGACAACCTATTAAATATTGAAACCTATTAATTTACTATAGTATTCGACAGTTATATTCTCAGATAAATAATGGAAAATAATGTAAAAAAGAAAATTATTAGATTAATATTATTACGAATTGAAAATTTTTGTATGCTAATTGTTATCCTTGATGACAAATTTAGTTTTAAATTTTTAATATAAAGCAGGGATCGAGAAGGTCGGCCGGTCTAGGGGATCAGGGGAGGGATTTTTTTTCAAAATTTTGGCCAAAAACCTAAAGGCGGAATCAGGTAGGGGATTTTTCCAATAACGCTCAAAAAACCTATATATTTATGACAAAATTTTACCTAATTTAACTGAATTTAAACTAAATTTAACTAAATTAACTGAATTTAAACTAAATTTAACTAAATTAACTGGATTTAAACCGGATTTTGGCACCAATTTAGGGAAATTTTTCTAATTTTGGGCAAAAAACCCAAAACAATTTCTGGCCGCCTCCGGCGGCAGGCAAAACGTCGAAAGGGGATACTTTTTCTCGGACCAAATGCTAGGGGGGGGGGATAAATCCAAATTTTTAAAATCAGGGGTTTTTTTTGCCTTATCCTTCCTTCACGATCCCTGATATAAAGTGATAAAATGGTTTTTAAAATAACATTAAATGAGACTATGCGTATATGTAGACCTAGGAAAATCTGGAACGCTTTTTAGTATATGCAGACGTTCTTTGTAAAGTTATAAATTGCTTCTATTTTTTTGAAAATATTATTAATTCAAAACATCTATGTCTTATAAATAGTAATAAAAAGTTTATATATTCATTAATTTAGTAAAGCTTAGTTAGAGTCTTAGTCTCTATAAGTTTTAAAGCAGTGAGAGGCAATGCTGACATCCTTTTTGCAACCATTACTTATAAAATAAGTTTAAAAGCATTTAATGAGTCAATGAATATACACTAAATAGGAATTTCATTAATTGTAGAATTAGATCATTAATATGATAATAAGATTGTTAGAGAGATTTTACATAATAATAATTAACCAAATCATAGAAATTTTTATTTTTCGTATAAATTCTTCATGTTTGATAATTATCATTCGCTTTATTTAGAAAACTTTTTTGCGTAATTGAGATACAACATTCAACTCGTACAATTCTAGAACAAATGTTAATGAATTACTTATATAAAGGTTGAAAACAAATACTGACATTAAAGTTAAATTTTAAAATTACATGTAAATTTGTTTAGATGCAATTATTACCTAGATCATTTCTGATATTTTAATAAATAAAAGCGAAAGCATTGCAATTATCTAGGAAAATTTAAAAAATTAATTAAATATTTAAAAAAATATATTTACTTACTTCATAGCAACGAAAATAATTAATAGTAAACAACGAATAACACGAAAATCCAACTCTTTTTAGAGCTATTCGTTCTATCATTAACCGTAACTATAAAACAAATTGTAATTTTTAAAAATGCAACATGATTAAAAATAAATATACCTTAAATTTTATCACTAATGTTATATTTTTATTTAAATATAAATTTGAATATTGCGTTACATATAAATGATTTAATAATTTATACATTTTATTTGCTTCGTAATTGACTGACGAAGCCGTAAATATTACAAATAATAACATTATCATAAAAATAATAGAGAAATAAAACAAGATTAATTTTGCAAATAAATAATTTGAAGTAAATAAAACAATTGATAATAAAAAGATAGAAATGCTTCCAATAGTTATCCAAAATAACAGTAAAATTTTTGAACAGAAAGTGGTATTATATTCAGATATTTCGATATAAATTGAATTAATTAAATAAAAATAATTTTTATTAATTTTAAAATGATTATTATTATTTACCATATTTAATGTTTTCAATTTTGATTTAAAATATAAACACAATAAATAAAAATATACAACTTGGTAAATAATTATATTGATTATATAATAACAGGCAAGCATATATTGTATTATGTTAACAAAGCCAAAAACAATTAACTCAAAATTTGAAAAATAAATAATGTATGGAATTAGCATGATTAAAAAACATAGAATTGACACTAATATTTCATTATTAAATTTTGTCAAATTTAGTAAAATATTTGTTCTTTTAATTAATTTCCGTATTTGTTGTTCATCTGTGAGACCTATACTTATAGGCGAACGCAAACCCGACATCATTTCAAACACTGCAAGAAATGTCGGTTTTATACCATTTCTATAGTTATAGTAATAAACTAATTGCGAACCAATGCAAAAAATTGTTACCAAATATAAAACAATACAATATTGATGTCGAAATTCCATATAATGTGCAAAATCACCCAAAATAACCAATATATAAGCATCATCATTTTTTGGAAAAATAATTATAATATATTTAATTAGACATAGAATTAATGCAATGAATATGACAATAGGTTTATGTATTGCAGACCTTCTCTGAACAGAACTGATGTCATCGTTGGCTCTATTCAGACACAAACCGATTCGATATAATTGAGTTGAAGCGGATTTGATAATCAGATTCTGTGGCAAACATTTGTTTGAATATAATTTGGTTTTTATTTTATTTTTCATTTTATATTTTATTAAGTCCAAAAAATAAAACTTTTTAATTTAAAATATTTAATTAGTTTAATATCTAACAATTTTAATAACATATAAATCTTACATGTCAGTTATTTTTTACTCTTTATACATAATAATAAATTATTCATTTAAAAAGTTGAAATAAAAAAAGCCTAACACCAGAATGCCTACCAACAAACATTGATATTTTTACAATAAATTAAATTTTATATTTTTGAAACAACATAATTATATTTTTATTATTTGATATCAATATTAATTTAACCATTATTATGACGCTAAATAAAACTAGCTTAATTAAATTTTATCACCTAATTAAGTCATACGTTAATTTGTTTAAATTAGAATAGTTTATTATATTTGAATATAATTTATCATATTAATTTATAATAATATTCAACATCACGTGACACCTATTGCCTTTTATAATATTAATATTGTTTTATATAAACGATATATAATTAAAATAGATATCTATTGAAATGACTTTTGGTTTTAAAAAATACTTCATAAAAACAAAAATGTTTACCAAAAAAAAAGTTTTATTTAAAATGTGGTTTTAACTGTAACATTATACAGACAGGTTCGGAAATGTGTAGCCAAAAACGAAGTAGTAGAACAATGCGCACTCTGGCTCAACTCTCTTTGGGGCTATATAAATCCGCCATTAATATTTTATTAGCTAATTTTTTAAAATTTTAAATTAAAAATTTTAAATGTATATCGAATATTGACTATGTAAAATTTTAAATATATGCTTTTTACATGTTAAATAAATACTAAAATAAATTATTAATAATTTTATACTTTTATAATTTAGCTAATTGTGATTAAAATATTACAATAAAACTAATTAGCTATAATTTAAAAGTATATTATTATTATTGTTTTAAATTCTTATTAATTTAACATGTAAAAAGCACATATTTAAGGTTTTACATAGTCAATATTTGATATACATTTATAATTAAAAATTTTTAAATATTAGTTAATAAAATATTAATGGCGGATTTACATAGTCGTAAAGAGAGTTGGGCCAGAGTGCGCATTGTTCTACTACTTCGTTTTTGGCTAAACATTTCTGAACCTGTCTGTATAAAATTTTTACTTAATTATATAAACATTAATTACTATTTGTCTCAAAAAAAACTTTATAAAAACAGTACTTATTTTAACGAGTAACGAATTATTTGTTGAAACCGTTCATAAATCAAATACTTTATAAAAAGTTTAAAAAAATAATTCTCTTTTAACTTTAGTTTTGAAATATGTTTGATAAAAGAGTAAAACAAAAATTAAGTTTATAATATATAAAAATTGAGAAGAAATAAGTAACATGATAGTTAGATTTTAAAATTACAAATTAACTAGTTAATTAACGAATAATTTTTGATATTTAAATAAAGAGCGTGAAAAGCACTGATATTTAGTAATTAAAAAAAATTATTTATCATATTTAAAAAAATCTATTCACTTATTTCATATCAATAAATATAATTAATAGTAAACGATTATTTATATATATATAGATAAATTATATATATTTAATTATCAGGGTCTGAATTCACTAAATTTATAATAATATAAATATGAGAGGAGGCCTCCAGGTTAGAATATATACTAATTTTTTTCGAAAATATATTTAAAAAATTATAGCTTTTTTGTAAGTAAGTTAAGAAAGAAGATGGATAATAAAATTTGATTTTGAAATTACAACTTATTTAGTTGTCGGCTTAATTATTTCTTTAAACATTTCTGATAATTCAATAAATAGCATCGATAGCATTGCAATTATCTAGTAAAATTAAAAACAAATAATTATAATATTGTAGTGATTCGGCCTGACTTCCAGTCAGACCGAACCACCCGTACATCCTCGTACACACGTTCCGCGTTTTATGGGCAGGCAGCCCGAGCGGCAAAGCCGCCTGCCCAACAATACTAGCACAACAACAACAAAAA
>JAQFXP010003954.1:0-11495 GCA_034693685.1 Belba bartosi | reverse complement strand
AAACTAGACCACAAACACATCGTACGGCTAATCGGTGTCTGTTCTGGCGATCCCTTTATGCTAGTCATGGAATTGGCCCCTTTGGGACCCCTCAACCGATATTTGTGTGAGTCGGGTGCGCACATGTCGGACGACCTGCTGCTACAGCTTAGCCTACAAGTGGCCAAAGCCATGCAATACTTGTCCGACCGTTGAAATGGTACGCACCCTTATATTATTATAAATTTACAAGCAAGTCTGATGTTTGGTGCTAAGGAGTGACGCTCTGGGAGGTTACGTTAAAAGATTTGATGCTATAACAGGTATGAATTGATTTTTATGTATATCTACTTTTTTATGAACTATTATTATGTAAATGAGAACTCATTTTGTTTTATATTTTGTTTAAAATTTTTGTTTAAATTGTTTCGAATTATAAAATTGTAAAATCAATATAAAATTCAATTAAATAAGAATTTTAAATAATTAATTAATGCTATTTTTATTTTATTTTATAAACTATTGTTAAGTAAATGAGAAGTTATTTTATTTTACGATCAATTGAGTAAAAATAATTATAAAATATTTTAATAATAAATTTATTGATTTTTATATTTCAAAGTTTAAATAATTAATTTTTACACATACTGTGTAGCTATAGTAATAATGCAATAAATTCAATTAAATAAAAAGTACAATTAAATGGCAAAGTTTATATTTTGCAGATAATTAATGCAATAATAAATTAATTTATATAATTATTAAATTAACATTCAATTACTGTATCATGCTAATTTTGCCCTGTTAGCACAATACTTCAAGTATCTATTTTTACTATATTGTAACTTTTACATTTTTTAACAATAATAAATTTGTAATTGTTATGAATAATCATTAATTGTTTCGACGATCCAATCAATAAATCGCGAAACTCTTATAAATACCATTGCTAGAGACCACAAAACGTCCCATAATATATTATGCGCGGCAAAAGTCGGGAGTATCATAATTATAATATAAAAATCTGTAAAAATAATTATTTAAAATAGAAATATATTTACAAATAAAAAATTATAAACAATTTAAAAATGATAAATTATTTTTACATTATTGTAAAAACAAATTCAAATCAAATGTAAAAACATATTATTAATCGGTTAATCCCTAACACCTGCGATTAACACATTGGTTAATCCCAAACTTAATAAACAATCTTGTGATTTGATTAGCAATAAGTTTTAATCTGAAAGCACTTTAATTGAAGATAATATTGTTTTGTCTAAATTGACTGAATGCGAAATAATTATTTGAATTTTAATTGCGATTTAAAAACATTTAAATTAAGTTTATTTTAAGTAAAAAAAAATTAAATAAAAATTCTAATTTAACTAAATTTACATCTATTTCAAATAAAAATTACATGTATGCACCTCTAACTACAGTTAATGTTGAAAAATCATTTTCAAAACTTAAAACTCTATTATCTGATAAAAGAACTAATTTCACTGAAAATTATATTTTAAAAAAATTATTTGTATATTACAATAATTTTTTATATTTTAATTTAATTTTTGATGAAAATAAAATTTTAATTTTAATTTCTTGTATTGAAATAAAAATTTTTGATACTCCCGACTTTTGCCGCGCATAATATATTATGGGACGTTTTGTGGTCTTTAACCATTGCAATGGTTTTGTTAGAAGGACAGCCATCTTGTGCAGTATCAGCACCAGAAGTTACACCAATAATAATTGCTCTGCCATTTACATACTGTATTAATGGCGCACCCGAATTACCCTGTTTAATTGTATAACTTTATTAAAGTTAAATTAATAAAAAATTATTTTTGTTTTTAGAAACATAAATTTTTAACGTTTGTAAATGATTTAATATTTATTGTATATTGTTACAATTTGCTTAAAGTAAATAATTTTGTAAAATTCAAATAATAGATCAAAATATTTAGCCATAAATTCAATTGTCTTTTTATTAGTTTCTTCATTAGAATAAAATAAAAATTACTTTAGTTTTATAACTGACATTAATTGACATTTTGTTATGTTTTTTAATGTTAAATTTATGTTGTTTAATTTATTCTTAAAGTTTTAATTGTATTTAGTCGAATATTATAATAATATAAATTATTTTATTTGTGATCAAGTCTCCAACATATCAATTAATTTAATCATTGACAATTAAATAAATAAAACTAACCTGGCACACAAATGAACCATTTTTAACATTGCCTGCAAAATTTAATATCTAAATCTAATACGGTGCAGAGAGAAAAACTCCAGAGCTAACTTATTAATCAATTAGGAAATTCATATTAAACTAGATTCTAACTTAATATACTTATTCATCGATTACAGTCTTTAAAAATATACATTACTTTTAGCATAATACATTTAAAGAATAAATAATTTTAAAACTAAAACAGACTATAAATTACATATTTATAGTTTTTATAAAATTAAACTAAAATAAAATTTTGAATTGTGATCAAATTTAAATAATATTATTTACAACATAATAAACACTTGTCACATTAGTCATATTACAACATTTGAAATTATAGCTTGATAATTACAAAAATAAAAATAATAAAATAATCGCTAATTATTTGATATAATTTTTAATAAAAAGAATTAAAAATATTAAAAATTATTTAAATTATTATATTGAATATTTTTTAATGTTACATTAATACAAATATAAAGTTAAAATAAAGTTTTTAATATTTATAAATATTAAATTAATATTCAAGTATCATGCTAATTTTGTTTTGTTTAAAAGAATATTCAAGTATACACTTTTATTATCATGTAACATTTATTACTTTACTATTATTAAATTTCTAATTAATATTAATAAACATTAATTGTTTCGAAGATCCAATTGATAAATTTTGAAACTCTTGTGTAAAAAAGTAGTTCGTTCTGTTTGAAGGACAGCCACCTTCTAAGATATCTACACCTTTAGCCACACTAATGATAACTGCTCTGCCATTTGCATAATGCACTAATGGACTCCCCGAATCACCCTGTTTAATTATACTATTCCATTAATTTTAAATTAATAAAGATTCATTTTATTTTTTATAATTAAATATTTAACGTTTGCAAATAATATTTTAACCATATTGCTACAATTTGCCTATTTAATGTTAAATTTATGTTTAATTTATTGTAAAAGTTTTAATTATATGTAGTAAAATATTACAATATAAAGTTTTTTCCTTATTTTATTTGAGATTAATGGTTGGTCATATTAATTAATTTAGTCAAATTGACAATTAAATTAATAAAATAAACCAATGTTTACGTCCAATAAGTGTGAGATTCAGACGGTATGAGTTCGAACACAATTGCTTTTTGTTGTCAATCAATACAAAACTAAAACAATAAACATTTTATTCAAATATATTTAAGTATAATTATTTTTAATCAAAATTAAATCCTGTCAAATTTACATATAAGATTACTGAATTTTTAATGCATTTTAAGCATTTTTTGAAAAATATTCTTCCAATGATTTTCCTAAAATTTTGGACAATTATGAGAAGATGACTGATAATTTTGAACTAGCTGATTTTTTCAAGATTTGATTATAAGTTTACGAACAATGGTTTGATTTTTAGAGCTATGAAATCACGCTTTGGTATGAATTAATTTTTAATTTTATTTACTTTTTTATAAACTGCTGTTAAGTAAATGTAAAGTTATTTTAAGATTTATTTTGTTTAAAATTTTATTTAACTTGGATTAGTTTGCCCTATATTAATTTTAAAAAAAATTTTAAATAAAAAGTATATTATTTTTAAAAATTTATTTATTTATTATAAATTAAAACAAAATTTCAATTTACTCAAACATTATCACAAATACTTGTGCGATTTAATTTAGCTCAGTCTACAAGTGGCCAAAGCGATGCAATACCTGTCCGACTCAGACTATGTGGAGAGGGACTGTCGTCGACAGGAATGTACTGTTGGTTAATGCGAGGTTAGCCAAAGTCAGTCACTTTGATATGTCTCGAAGCTTGGTTATAGGAAAGGACCAGGGTGGCCAACCGTCCAGGTTTATACTGAATTGTCCAGGTTAACATTTTAAAATTATTAATTAGTATAAAAGAGTTATCCGGCCAAGCGTAACAAACTATTTGAATGCACCACTTTTATGAAAAAAAGTGATGCAAGTGCTATGTATTTAGTGCTAATTAACACTAATTTTGTTCCCATCATTTCCCGAAGATAAAATTGATATAATTTGATTCAGTTTTTTAGTCTTTACATAACCTGATGTTAAAATTTCGTCTCATTTTAAACCGAAAATTTTTAAATAAAATTTTTCAAATTGCCTATTCTTTTAAAATTAGAGGGTTCTAAAATTTTTTCACCCTATTTCTCGACGGATACCTCCTTTGTATGAAAACCATCTTTGCATTTTAAATATTAAGAAGAAATTATATGTTTGTCCACGGCAAAAAATGTTCAAAAGTTGGCCACCCTGGAACGGACTACTATAAGGCCCCGATTGCGTCAAATGGGGGTTGAAATGGTAGGCACTATAGCCGAGTGTATCGAATATTAAAAGTTTACGAACAATGTTCTGATGTTTGGAACAATGGGTTCACAATCTGGGAAGATATCTTCGAGGAGGTTTATGCCATATCAATTATGCATTGATTTTTATAAACTGTTGTTAAGTAAATGAAATAATTTTTTGTGATTTATTTTATTTAAATTTTAAAATTATTATGGAAGATTCGAACTTCCGAAATCTATTAAATTAATAAATATTATTTTATTAAAAATTATATTATTTTTTAAAGTTAATTTTTTCAATTGATTTTTTTAAAACTTAAATTATTTTTTATTTGAATTGTTTATTAGAAATTTTTGTATTAATATTATTTTTATAATTTAAAAATTATTTTTATAAATATAAATAATTAATTATTATTTATAAAATATTTTTAAGTTAAAAATATTTACATATAAATTATATAATTTTTAAAAATAGTATTGTATTTTTTAGAAACTAAAATACATTAATAAATATATTAAAATAGGATATATTTTATTCAAGTTTTAATAACTTTTTGAGGACGGCAAAATCAAAAGTTAGTTATAAAATATAAATATAAAATTCACTCATTAATTATTAATATATTGTGTTTAAATATATTTGATTTATTTGTGATAAAAATTTCGTTTTTTATTTACTTATAAATTATCAAAGTTATAACAAAAATGTTTATGTTAAAATTTAAATTTTTTTATAGCAAATCTAATTTTGCATAACTTTTGTATTAAAAATGTTTTTTAAATTAAATAGTAAACAAAATTTAAAATAATTATAAACAATAAAAACAAAATTTAAAGTAATTATAAATAAATTTAAAAAATCAAATGTTTTAAAATTTGAATTATAAAATAATTTTTAAAAATATTAAAATGTTTTTTAGAAACTGTAATATTAAATAATAAGAACAATAAGCTAGGTTATATATTAGTAAAACTTTTTTATTGTTTTGGGTTATATATTACCGGTTTATAACTACTTTTTTAAATCAAAAAATTTTTAATAAATTATTTTAATTGTTAGCATTACTACTGTACATAAACAAAATTTAATTTCTATTAGAACTCATCATTAAAACAAAATAAATTTAAATTTAACGCCAAATCTAAACCAATGTTTACGTCCAAAATGTGAGAGATTATGACACTTTGAATTCAATCGGAAACTATCCGAACATAACATCCAATGATTGCGGTATTGGTCGCAACTCACAACTAATGGATATCTCGTGTTTCCAATAGCACAAAAGTGACGTCATTGCGGCTAAAATTATGAATGGGAGAGATGAAATAATAGGTTATTATGGATGTCATGTTATAATGTCAAGTTAGGAAGTCACGTTAATACTTTATATTTAAAATTTGTAATTAATTTATAATTAAATTATTAATATTAATAAAATAATTAATTAATGGAATCTGTTGTTAAATTTATATTTTTAATTAAAAATTAATTTAATTAATTTAAATTAAAATAAATGATTTAGTTTTATTTAAGCAAAAGTTAATTAAACTAACAAACTAGTTATTCAGATATTAATTAAAATAATCACTTGTAAATTAAAGTTTAATTAAACTTGCACCTTTGTAAAAAATTATAATAATTTAAAATTTTTATAAACGAACGAATGTTTTAAAACTACAAAAATTTGATTAATATTTAATTTTTAAATTCTAATTAAAATAACTTAGTTTAAATTTTTAATATTAAAAATTATTTATATTTGAGAATAAAAACAATTAAATAATTATATAAATATGTTAAAAATTAAAAATGATAAAATCGATTTATATAATTTGTTTAAAAGTTATAATTTATGTTTTTAACAACTGTAATAAAAAATGAGACTATTAAGCTTGAATTTATTTTAAAACAAATTTTTACAAGTTTGGATTGGTCAAGTTAAAAAATATATTTTTTAAATAAGTAAATTTTTGCTATAAAGTTAACATGCAAAAATTTTAATTAAAATTAATTAAAGAAATTAAATTTATAAGATTATTTTATTAATTTGTTTACATTTATCAAATAGTGCTAACAATTTCAAACCCCATTTTAACGCATTCCGAGCTTTATAAAAGTCCTATGTCTTTTCCTATAGCCAGCGCTCGAGACATACCAGAAATTTAAATATGAAATTAATACAGAATATTTTACCTGGACGCTCTAGAAGGTTATGTTCCGGAATTTAATGCCATTTCAAATATTAATTTATTTTTATGTATTTACTTTATTTTATAAACTGTAGTTAAGTAAATAAGAAATTATTTTGGGATTTATTTTATTTTAATTTAATTGTTTATTCGAATCACCCCACCTACCGCAATTTATTAATTTAATAAATTATAATATTTTATTTTAAATTAATATTATATTTTAAGTTTATTAATTTTTGAATAATATTTTTTTTAAATTTATTAATTAAGAAAACAAATATATTTATATTTTATTACAATTTTTATTAAAAAATATTTGCTATTAATTAATTCATTGTTTGTTTTAAAATTTAACTTATTATTGGACTGTAATAAAAATTGAGAATATTAAGGTTGAATTTATTTTAGTAATTTTTTTTAAGTTTTGAATTGGACAGTCCAAATATATATTTTTTAATAAGTAAATTTTTGCTATAAATTTAACATGTAAACATTTTAATTAAAAGTAATTAAAAAAATTTAAATTTATAAGATTATTTTAACAATTTGTTTACATTCATTAGAAAAGCGAATAATTATTTAAAAGTGTCCACGAGCACCTGACACCTAGTGAATAACTTTAGCAATTTGAATTGTGGCAGCACTACTAGATTAGTAGAGCACAAATTTTGCATTTAGACAAACTTAATTAAAAGTGATACCTGGTGGCATAAAATTAAATTGGCAATTTTAAATTAAAAAACTATATAGCAATTCACTACCGGCTTTTCTATTGTTATTAATTAAAATTAATATAATTTGTATTAAACTATTTTATAGATAATTATTTAAAACCCATTTAAATATGAATAACACAATTATATTTATTTAAAATAAATTATAATTAAACAGGTATAAATATCAAACCATATCTAATATGGCACCTGGGCATAATCTCCCAGAGCGTAACTTTATAGCTTCAAACATCAAAACATTGTTTGAAAACTAATAATATTCGATACACTCGGCTATAGTGCTTATCATTTAAACCCCCATTTTGACGCATTCCCGGCCTTATAAAAACTTATAATAGTCATTTCCTATAGCTAGCGCTTTATACATTTTGGAATTTTAAATATGGAATTAATACAGAATATTTTATCTGGACGCTCTAGGAGGTTATGTCCCGGGTTTAATGCCATTTCAAATGTGGATTAATTTATATATATATTTATTTTATTATATGAACTGTCGTTAATTAAATAAAAACATATTTTGTAGTTTATTTTATTTAAATACTTTAATTAATTTAGAGAATAAGTTATTGTCTAAACGCTTAAACCTATTTTATTAATTAAATAAATTTTATTTGTTTTAATAATAAATTTTTTTTACAGATATCTAATTTTTGAATAACATTTTTCTATTTTTAATATATTTATATTTTATTTAAATTTTATGAAACTCTTATTAAAAATTTCATATTTTATCTTAAAAATTAAATTATTCAACTCTTTTATAAATTGTTGTTAAGTAAATAAGAAGTTATTTTTAAATTTATTTAATTTAAATTTTACTTTTAATATCAACCCTAAATCTTTATTGTATTATAAACAGGCTAACAAGTAAGATTTTTATTAATTTTAATAAACTTTGCATATTTTTATAAGTTAAAATGTTTTTCATTTAAACTTGCTAAATAATTTTTTTGTCTAATTTAAAACTGCATTGGTTGCATTTTTAAAATTATTTATATAAATATTAACTAATTTTAAATATTTTTATTTAATTTGTTGCAATTATTATTTAAACTGGATAACTAATTTTATGCCTTGATTATAAACTGTCATTTTTTATGATTTAGTTTTTAACCAAGTTAAATACTAAAATATAGTATAAATTCTTGGCAGCAAGAAAAGAAGCGAAATTATTTTTTAAATTAAGTTTCTAAATAAATATACTTACAATTTAAATACAAAATAATAATTTAATTTTTATTTCACTTAACTAACTATTTAGATATTTAACCTTTAGTAAAAGTAATAGCTTGCAAACTATAGTAAAATCAAAATTCTAAATTTAAAAATATATAAAATATGAAATTTTAAAACAAATAAATTTATTTTTAAATAATTTATTTTTATAAATTTAATTTGTTTAATTTACATTTTTTCTTTCCAATTAAAATTTTAATTTGATTTAAGCAATAATTAAATTAGTAAAAAAATACAATTAAATGTTTATTTATATATAATTATTTAATCAGTTTAAAAATAGCTAATCCAAATTAGCAAGAAAAATTAAACTAAATAAACTATAAAATATCTTCTCAATTACTCAATAACAGTTTATATAAAAAATTGCATTAAATTAATTATTCAAAATATTTAATATTTAAAAATTTTACAATATAGTATAAAATTATTTTGACAATAAATAAAATGGCAATAATTATATTTACTCAAATAATTATGTTTGTTTAAATTTATCAAGTTTTTATATTATTTGTAATTTTATATTATTATTTTAATAACTTAATACAAATTTAAAAAAGTTTTTATATTATTCTTTTTCACCCAAATTTTTCTCAATTTTATCCATTTTTTTCAAAAATATATTGGATTAGTAACAATGTACATTTTATTTTTTTAATTTTAAGTAGCTTAATTATTTGATACATATTAAATAATTTTTAATTTGCAAAAATTTTTAATAAATTTTGTTAAAGTTTATTATGTCCTAAATAATATTATTTAATTTTTAACTTAAAAATTAAAAATTTTATTTTATTTTAATTTTATAAAAACTGTAATCAAGTAATTTATAATTTGTTATAGGATTTAAATTATGCATTACTCAAAGGTTTAGTCGATTACGAAAATGCCGCTATTTATTTTAGATATCTTATTAATTTTATATTTTTTACTATTAATTTTATTTAATTAAATAAGACTGATCATGCAGATATATTGTTTTTGTATATTTAACAAATGGTATAAGAGTTGACAACATAATATATGTTAAAATTATAATCAGATGTTTATAAATCCAAATCAAAATTTTTCCTCAAACACTATTATCATTATTTGTGTTATTTGTTTGTAATTATGTTTAATATTTATCTGATTTTGTTTTATTATAAATAATTCAATTGATTACTTAAATTGTTTTAAATTATATTAATTTAGAAAAAAAATTTATTTATATTTTATTAAAATTTAGTAAAAACTGTTATTAAGTAATTCATAATTTGCTAAAAATATAAATTATTTTTTATTTCAATTTTTATTGGATTTTATTATCGATTTTTATTTTTATTTAAATACAACTAATTTAAAATTTTAAAATATTTAGATGTTAATTGTACAATTTTTTTTAATAGTATTGTAAATTTTAATTACATTTTATTCTTAATTACTTTATAGATAATTAGTTGTAAATTATTAAATTATATTAAGCATAAAATTGAAATTAAATATTTTACTTTTATCCTACAACTAATACCTGTGCTATGTGCTCATGGATTAGTCACCAAGAATGTTCTGTTGGTTAGGGAGAGGTTCGCCAAAGTCAGTCACTTTGGTATGTCTCGAGCACTGGCTATTGGAAAGGACTACTATAAGGCCCGGAATGTACTGTTGGTTAGTGAGAGGTTCGCCAAAATCAGTCACTTTGGTATGTCTCGAGCACTGGCTATAAGAAGAGACTACTATAAGGCCCGGAATTCATCGAAATAGGGTTTAAATTGTTAGGCAGTATAGCCAAGTGTATCAAATATTATAAATTTAATAAGAATGTTATAAGCTACTACTATTCATAGACCTAAGCATTTCTTCCTGTACAATCCGTAGTGAGGCCAGGAATCATTACTTCACCGTTAGGTATGGTGACGAGGATAGTGTCACAGTTTTAAGAGCACACACCTGAACGCTCCGTATACGTAGATTAGTGGTTATTACGCTAGCGTACACTACCAGTAGACGGCTCTTGGTAAGGCCCGTGGTCATTCTAGCCTCAACTGGGGTTCGAACCCACTAACTCAGGATTAGAGGACGGACTCATTACCACTGCGCCTCCCGCCTGAGTTAATGTTATGAGCTATAAGTTCACGTTTTGGAAAGTAATGTCCAAAAGTTTAATGCTCTATTAGTTATGGATTAGTTTTTGTTTATATTTACTTTTTTTATAAACTGTTGTTTAGTAAATGAGAACTTACTTTGGAATTTATTTTGTATAAATTTTATCAACAAATTGGACCCAGCTAATTTTAATTAAAAATGTATATAATTTTTTAAGTTTATTTATATTTTAATATCTTAATTTTTATATATTAACTTTAATATTTTATATATTTTTATCCCAGTAAAGTTACTCCCTCCTTAAATTTAATGGATAAATTTTGGTTAATTTTTCTAATTTATTGTTAAATTCTATTTAAATTTTATTAATTTAAATAAATTTATTTGAGATCTGGATTAAATTCAGCTAAACCTCTTCCCTGTTTTCTCTGATTCGACCAATTTGTTCAATTTCTGATTATTTATAAAAATATGAGCTCACACTCTGGAAGAGAATGTCTAGGAGTTTGATGTTCTATTAAGTATGAATTGATTATTTTATTTTATATTTCTTGTTTTATAAACTATTATTTAGAACTTTTTTGTGATTTATTTGTTTAAAATTTTGTTTAATTTTGAGTGGTTTTTCATATATTTAATTATTTATTATTTTTTTAAGTTTATAAATTTAAAAATATTCTTTTATTTTACTTTTCTAGAAACTGTAATTTAGTAA
>JAQFXP010003953.1:0-11495 GCA_034693685.1 Belba bartosi | reverse complement strand
AGATCGTGATTCAGGATTGCAACTGATGATGCAATAACAGTTTTAGAGTTGAAATCAAACGATACTCTCATATCATAGTCTATTATTCATAGGTTATGATATGAGATCATTATTTGAGTTAAACTTTAAAACAGTTTTTAAATTAGTTGAGGGAGGTGGAAAGATGGGAGAGCGGGCGTTTTTTGCACTAGTATAAAGTATTTTCTTAATTTACATTTTTTCATTCAACAATTAACATTATATGAATTTTTACAATAATTGTCGAAAAAACAAAATATTAAAAAAAATTAATTTAAAACCAAATAAAACAAAATAAAAATAACAATATAAATTATATTATATAGAATAAGATTTTTATATTTAATTTATATTTCACCAATTATTGTTTTTGTAAAAACTTTAACAAACTAAATATTTGTTGTAATTGTATTAGGTTTAAATGAGCATGTACAAAATTAATAATTTAAAAAAAATTACAAATAGTAATAAATAAAGACATAATTTAATAAAAAAAAGTAAATGATAATGATTTAATAAATATTAAATTACTAAAAGAATATAAATTAAAAAATAAAAATTGTTATTTAAAATTTAAACAATTTGTTTATCTTATATTGAACAGGAACTGCGAGGAAATGTTAATATTTAAAAGGTTTGTAGGAAAAAACTATATTTATATAATCAAATAAAGTTTTTCCTACATATTAATTGTATTAATATCTGTAATTTATATGAAATGTATAATATCTATAATAGACAATCCTAACCAAAGACCTAATATTGCGCCAAAATTAGAGACAAATAATATGAAAGTGATTTCAGACAAGTGTTCAATAATATAATCCGGCATTCGGTTTCGTTTTATCACTATTTTTGCTCTATTTAACTCATTTTTAAATTTATTCCCTCTTGATGATTTTGAATCGTAAATAATTTGTAGACATTCTTTTGGACATAAATTATTGCATACTTTTGAATTATAATTTGAAATTTTATTCTTATTATTTATATTGTATCTTTTGCAAAATTGTATATTAGTTTGATTTAATAAATACTTATTTTTAAAATAAATAATGTTAGTTGGATAACAATTTAATTTTAAGTTATTAAATATGTAATCAAGCACACATTTGTTTATACAATCAGTTTGAGTATTGATGTTACTATAGCTGTCGTCCGAATCATAATTACGACAATTGGTTTCATAATATGATGGCAAAAGTCGAGTTGAAATTGAATTATATTTAATATAATTTTCAAAACCAAATTGTATTTGATAAAAATTTTTGCTTAATAAATTTATGTTTGCTGGATGAATTATAAAATAAAATATATTATTAAATAATTTGTATAAAAGCCAACTTGTATCAATACGAAAATTAATAATAATGTTTTTAAAATCAATTTTAAAATTTTGATATTTACTGTTTGAATGACTGAAAAATGTTAAACATTTTTCATATGTTGTTATAAACATTTCAATTGGTTTTAAATCACTATAAGTGTTAAAGTAGTCATATACTCGTAAATAAGTATTTGAATTATTTTTATCCAAGTTGAAATTATAATCTAAATGTTTAAATAATTGATATAATGTCAGATTATTTTTAAAAATATTTTGTTTAGTAATATAAGAAAATTTAGAAATTAAATTTTGTTTATTATAATTGTTTTTTGTTTTTTTAATTTCATTTAAATATTTTATAAAATATTTTTGGTTTTCTGAATGAATTTCAGATAATTTTTTTAATGCATAATATTGTGGAAAACAGACCGAAATCGCCGGTATTTTAATGTATGTTATTCTTTCAATTCTTAGCGACACAACTGTCCGATCGCTCAGATATCCAGATATTAAATATGATGTTTGATATAAGAGACCAGAAATGCACACAAATAGTGAAATTGACTTAAGCAGAAGTTTTATTTTATTATTATTTTTAATTTGATTAATAAAATTTATGCAATAATTAATTAAATTATTAATAGCCATCAAAACAGACATTCCTAACCACATACCCATCAATCCACTCAATTCGCATAAAAACGTAATGAAATCAATTTCTAACTTATGTTGTAATAATATATCTGGGAGTTCATTGTGTGCTAGGTGAAAAGTAGTTAAATCGTCGTTTGCTTTATGAGAAACATGAATGTATAATTTATAAATTATTTGTAAACAGTTTATTTCACATAATTTATTGCAATATTTCTTTAAGTTAAAAAAAATTATATTAATATCAAAATCAATTTTTGAACAAAATTTTAAGTTTTTCGATTCAATAAAATAATTTGTTTTTATCAAATAATTTGAAAATTTTGGTAAACATTTTGAATAATGTTTTTGTTTAAATGTTTCAAAAATGCATTTATAGATACAATCAGTTCTGGTATTGATTTGACTAAAGCTGTCGTCCGATTCATAATTACGACAATTGGTTAATAATTTAGTCTCAATTTCATTATAATCGACAAAATGATAATGGCCAAATTTTAATCGAATATAATTTCTTGTTTCTGTAAATGTTGGAAATTCATTGTCTGAATGAATAAAATAAAAAAATCTATTTCTGTATAAATATGACGGAAACCACTTTTCATTGTGTTTTATTAAAACCATAATATTTTTGTCGTCAATATATTTCTTATTTTCAGTAGAATTTGGAATATATGTAAAACATTTTTGTATTTTATTCTCTAAAATGTTTAAAGTTTGATATGCAGATTTTTTATAAATAATATATTTACTATGGTCAATAATAATGTATAAAGAAATTGTAAAAATTTCAATATTAATGCTTAAATTGTTAACAAGAATATTTATTGTTAAATTGTTTTCAAATTCATTCTCTAGTAATGGATTGAAATACTTTTCGACAATCATTTGATTTAAGGTTTGATTTAAATAATCAGTTTTTGTCATATTTGAGACAACATTGAGATACTGTTGATAAAGATTCTGATATTTCAGATACTGTTTCGCGTATTTATTCATAGCTATAGTTGTGGGCAAACAGACTGTAATCGCAGGTATTTTCCTGTACTTCAAGCGTTCAATACAAGTGTTGACAACAGTTCTGCCGCTCATATACTGCGAAACCAATGATGAGGTTTGGTATACGAGTCCACACATTGTCACCAAAATAATAATACATTTTTTAATTAAATATTTATTATGTTTTATAATGATTTTAATTCCATTACAATTATTTAGATAATTATCAATTATATTGAAAAATCTTAGATTATTTATATAAATTTAATATTGTTTAAATTAAATTTTATAATATAATTTGTTCAGATCCGAGGGTAATATTGTAATTTCTATTAACATAATCCAAAATTAAAATTTAATATTAATATTTTTAATAATAATTTCAGTAAGTTTTTAATAATTATTTTACAATTATTAAATTGCAATTAACTTAAACAAAATTATATATATGTAAGGGGAAACGGCTCTCAATTTAATGTTTAACTATTTTGGGGGCGATTGTAGCTCAGAGGTTGTTTTCACTCGCTTTGCCGTTACCCTTACGCGAGAGTTCACAGAATATCTGGCTTTGATTCACTCAAACATTTAGCTTATAATAGTTATCAAGCTTTTAATTAATTAAAGTTAGTTTTATTTTCGAAACAACTCTTTATTCACTTTTGCTTTAACTTCTTATTTATTGTCTATTCGATTAGCACTCACTTTATTAAACAATTTTATAATTAGCTTAAAAGCTCACAAAACTGTACATTAATTCAGTATTGGATTATAGGTGCGACTCATAAACTATTCGAAAACAATACTTAAAACTTATACAACTGTTCTCTATGGCTATTCAGTACTAACTCGATTTGACTAATCACTACGGATATTCGAGACACACTGCCCGGCACTTAACACTCAAAAATTGTGCTAGTTAATCAATAATTATTTCATTAGCTTCTAGAACATTCTTCGACTCATATTAATTAACTAGCTAATAATTTATTAAACTCAATAAGCTGTTAGTTACTACTCATGCTTAGCTTAGTTTTGTGAACCCTTTTGGTTTTAAATAGTAAAACATTAATATTTGCTAATTTTACAATAAATCAGAGCTCAGGTCTTAAAACGACATTAATATGTAATATTAGCTCTAATTAAGAATTCAATACAAATATAGTCTTTTAAGAAATTTGTGACTAGCTCATAGTCTTAGCTGAGTTTACGGTTATATATGTTTATACGAATTGTAATTTTGTTATTTAAAATTTAATTAACTTTAAAATAATTAAATTTACAGCATTTAGTAAATGCTAATCGCGGGGTAGTAGCTGTTTATCGCGTCCTAGTAAATAAAAATCGCGTTTGTGAACAATAATATCGCGTTTACATTAATTGTCAAACTAGAGGGCAATTTATTTTAAATTTTTAATACAGTATAAGTCTGAGTCAACCCAACGTTGTATATTAATCAACACAAAACACAATGAAATTAATGAAATTCATTGTTTGTGTTGATTAATATATTAAAAATATAACATAAACTGCCCTCTAGTTTGACAATTAATGTAAACGCGATATTATTGTTCACAAACGCGATTTTTATTTACTAAGACGCGATAAACAGCTACTACTTCGCGATTAGCATTTACAAAATGCTGTATTTTAAACAGATAATAAAATAAAATCGAATTATTTTTTCTAATTTATTTTTTATTTATTTAAAAATTTTAAACACTTACTTATAATTAAATTAATTTATAATTATAAAAAAAACTACCACGATTTTACTAGTTATTAAAATATTTTATAAATAAGCAGAATAACTTGTTCTTGAATATGTATATTATATTTTAACAACTAAAATTGCAACAATAGCAACAATAATTTTTAAAATAATTTATTTTAAACTGTATTATTGCAAATATAGCTAAAATAAATTAATACAATATAATTAACTATAGCATTCAACAACAATTAAATTTAATAATTTTACTTTTTACAAAAAACATATTGCATAATTTGTAATTAAAATAAAAATAATAATTGATTTTAAATTAACAACATTTTGTTAATGAAAATTTTAGAAGAAACTTTGCATTTATTATAGAATTATTAGTTTTGTAATTTATAAATGTAAAAATTTACGTTATTTAATTAATCAATGTACATTAATATATTTTAATATTAGTGTGCTTTATTCTGTATTGACTTTTGCAATAATTATTTTGTTTTCAAAATTTATTAATAAAAAATATTTTTTAATACATAATATTTAAATAATTTTTGCAATATTTGTCAAATATTCAAAATACTTAATTTAAAGCAGTATTAAAAATATTAATTAAAAATAAAAATAGAATTTTAACAATTTAGTTTATAATACAGTATATAAAATAAAAATTAGCTCAAAACCCTTTTTAAATGTAAACAAAATATTAAAAAAATTAATTGAAAAAAATTGTTGTAAAAACATAAATTAATTTAATAAAATTATTTTGGAATACTCAAAATTTATTAAATGTAATTAATAAACTAATTTGCTATTAAATAATTTTTATCGTATTAATATAATAAAACATTTCTGTTGCACTGACATCATTTTAACGTGATTGAGTCACTTTGCATAATTTGAAATAGAGATATGCCTATGATACATACATGTTTACGTAATATAAGATTGATCAGTTTTAAAATGTTATAAGAACTTTATTTTAAATCAGAATTTAATTATGTTTCTCAAAATGAAATCCTTTATTATAATAGATTTGTCTCAATCTTTTCGACCACGACTTTAACGCTTTGTTGATTATAGTTTGTGGCACTTTCTGATCCTCTCTTCGAATGGCTTTTTAAGGCCTTCAATAGTTCTCATTTTTGTTATTCGAATCTTGTTTTTGAGATAACCTCAGAAGAAGTAATCCAATGGTGCGGCGTCTGGGCTGTTCGGTAATCACTTTTCGGGCAAAATAAACGGAACTTTATTTTGCCGGAGAAACTGTTGAGTGGTTTTAGCGGTATGGAAGAAAGCAGAGTCTTGGTGGAATAGGTATTTACCATTCGGATAAAGTTTGAGTATGTTTTGTCGAACAAATGTTTTCAAAACATTTTCTATATAATACTTTGAGTTGACCTGTGCTCCCGGGGTCACAAAACGGATTTGTGTGCAACCATTGGCAGAAATGCCAACCCAAGCCATAACTCCTTTTGGATGCAAATTTGAAGTTGATGTGTCAAGAGATGACCGCTTTTGACAACTAGAAAGATATTAAATTTTGGATTTTCTGCCCTTATTGTTAAGATAAAACCATGCTACTTCAGATGTGATGACCATTGCCCATCTCTGACCACTTAATTGCCAATAGAGTGGCCACAACCAGCGATACCTTTCGTGTTATTGTCGTGACACTTTTTGACCATTCATGAACTTTTGGTTTTTTCACTAATTTTTTATTTAAAACTTTATTTATTTGATAACTTATCATCTGCTGACTAATGTTAAAGGTATTCGCCATTGCTTGTTGTGTTATTGGGTTCGGATTTTCGTTTATTTTCTTGAGTCGCGATAATTGTGTTTTCGAAAGACTTGACTTTTGACCTCTCGTTTCGACTTTATTCACAATATTTTGATTGTTTTTTTTTGTTTCTAATGTTAGAAATTGTCTTAACAGATACACTGATTTTCTGTTTTCTAAGAAGTCTTTGAATGACACGATGAGACATGGTTAACTCTATAGATACATTTATTTTAGTAATAATTTCGGTAGTAAGCTGCGGAGCCATTGTTGTTATTTTTAAAATTTTGTTTACAGTTTTGGATAATACAAAACTTAATGCTTTATTTGATATAAAAATTTAAAATTTTTATTTTTTTAAAAGCTATTTAATTTGAAAATCTAACTGATCAATCTTATATTTTGTAAACCTGAATATATAAAAAATATAGGAAAAATAATACTAAATATAAAATTAAAAACAGTAATATCAAAATCATAATGTCGAAAACGGTAATGTTTATTTATTTATTTAATTATCAATAAAATATTAAAAATTATAATCTTACACGGTTTAAATGAAATTTGTTCTGCATCATAAAGTAAACATATTTACAGTTACACATAATAATTAAACTAGTTAGAAAACAAGAAAATTATATTCTGTTTTAGTATAAAGTTATAAATATTAAGATTTTGAAGTTTGGAGTTCATAAATTATACATCTGTTCTGATCTAGCAAATTTAATTTTATCAATTTTTTTACGAAAATGCATTAAGGTCATACTTTTCAGTCTTGTTTTATTATTAAAAATTAAATTACTTTTAATGATAACTTTAAAAGTACTATGATAAGGCCAATGAAATTTAAAAACTCATAAATAACTAAAATAGTACATTTATAGTTTAATTAATTTAAAGTTCAAACTTAATTTATAAATAATTTTTTTTTAATTAAATAAAACATTTAAATACAATTTTTAATTTTTTTGTTTAAATTAAGATTAAATAAGTTTTCAATTACAAAGTCTCATTCACATTCAACGGCTCCATTTTGGATTTTTATGTAATTAAGTATTGTTTCAAATTTTTCAATGTTTTCATCTTGATACCATGTTCGATAAACATTTCCCAAAAGTGTTAATGATTAGCTATTGCTGTAGTTACAAGCAACAGATCTGACAGATCGTGCCTCTTTTATTAAAAGTACAAACGCATCATCAAAATTTTTTTTAATATACATAAATTAAATCACAAATTAAATCATTTATATACAGATCACTAATTTAAAATTTATCTAAATTTTTTTTATTTTACAATTTAATATTAAATGCTTTAAATAAAATATTTTTAAAAAAAACTTACTTTATTTACAAATAATATGAGACACGCCTCTTTTTTGTTTGACATAATTTATTTGTCAGCTTTTATAAAATAATTTTTTTATTTAACGGTTAGAAATAAACCAGTTTTGCAAAAAATTGTATTATAAAATTACTTTTTAAGAATCATTTTAACTTTAACTAATTTAGATTAAAGTCGATATTAATTTTTAACAATGTTAATTATAAAATATTTCATACTTTTAATTAATTTTGTTTATACTGATGTTTTTTCTGCGATCATAAGTCCGTTAAAAAACCAAATATATTTGTTAATTACCGGAAGTCATGGATTCAGAGTCACACAGTTTGGGCAAGCCTATATCTTTTCCGGTCAATGGAATCATTTAATTAAATTTAAATTTCCGGCAATTCTTAACAATACTTTTGAGATTCCGCAGTACTCGTTTCGCTGTAATTTTAAGGCGTTTCTCGACATCAAAAATTTCTGCAAAACGTACAATCAACTAATCAATATGACAATAGAGACAAACAATCGCTACAATAAATTGTTGGCGTAAAAATTTGAAAATATTCTTCTACAACAAACTGAAAATTCATGGTTATCTTGCCGTAAACGATGGTTACTTTTCCCAATGGGCGGACAGCTAATGAGCTGGCTATAAAATCAAGCACAACTGGCAATATCAACGAACTCAATAAGTACAATTTGTTATTTAAAAAGCAACAATTAGTAAGCAATAAAACTGCATTATTAAGGAAAGACTTGTTAGATTTAACCGAAATTGTACAAAAAGAAAGTAATTCAGTAAATAATGCATTCGCTAATATTTCTAAACATTTAAAATATATGGAAACTCAGTTAAACGAAAATATAAATATATTGTATAATTCAACTAATTATTTAATGGTTACTTGGTCAAAGTCCGACAAATTAATTGAGGTTATAGTTAGCGTTTTAATTGAATTGTACAATTTGAATTTATATTCATCTACAATTAAGGACATAGAGAAAACCCTCATTCAAATGAGAAAGGGACTTTTACCGTCTAACCTTATAGCCTATGATCATCTGAGAGTTATTCTAAGTAAATTTGAAAGAAATGTTGCACCTCTATATAAATTAGGTATAACAAAAAAAACATAGAGTTTTATTATTTATTACCATTAATCCGGTTTTCATTAATAAAAGACGGCATAACTCTCAGACTGGCTATACCCTTACAAACCATAAATACCATTACTAACTATAATATATTAAAACCGATTACGCAACCAATTCCGTGCAGTGAGCACTACTGTAAATGGTACGGCCGTTTAAATGTGTCTGCCACATTTATTACTCTTTCAATTAATGAACGATGTTGGTTAAGTGATAAAAATAATCTTGAGATTAAAGGCAAAATAGATTTGTCTACTTTAAGTTGTTTAACAATAAGCGGCAATAATCTTTGTTATACAATGGATAGGTTTTTGATTCAAACTACCAGTGCATGCAGTAGTGTTTTCTGGTCATGAAATAACAAAAAAGTAAAAACTTATTGTCAATTTCAATTGTCTATTAAAGATCAATATAACGCAATTCGAATGTCAGTAAATACATGGATTTTGCAAAGGGAAGTAATACCTAATTACCACGTAATTTGTGAGGGCATGGGACCTAAACCTGGTTCAAAAAGTTGCACATTAGTAGAAAGGGCAGAAGAGGTGATTGTAGATTTGAATTGTTATATTGAAACTGAATATCATAAATTAAATAATCCATTAACTGAAAAAGATTCTAGACTAGATACTGTACAGACAAAAACCCCAATTATTATTTTTTATAAAAAATTTGAAAAACCTGTTTTAACAGCTGATACAGATAATAAGAACATTTTGCCTAAAGTAAAAAATATAGAAACATTTGATGAAAGTAAATTAAACACATATTTGCAGATAAATCCAATGGCTACTACATCTGCTATCAATTAATTGTTTCAGTATTCAAATAAACTTAATTTAAAAATTAGTAAAATTCAAAAACAGAGTAGCAGTACAAAAAGTTTTATAATTTGGCAAACAACGTTAAATTCAATAACTAAAATGTTTTTAATTTTAACAGTAATTACGGTTTTAATTACATTTATCTGTTTGGGATATAGTTTTTTTGGTCTTGTAGTTATAATCTATTTTAATATTAACGATGTTGATGGTCAATCTTCTGGAGAAAATTTGGAAATTTATTATTTTGAACATTTTTCAGAAGACCCCTTTAACTCTTATACAAATATTGTATTGTTTCTTATTTGTGTAATTGTATATGAAATTTTTTATAAATTTAGAATTTTACGTATAATTTACTATTCGTTTCATTATGGGATATATGAAACCAGAGAATGTAACAATAATTTTTTATTAATTTCTTTCACTTGTTTGCATACTAAATAGGTTTTTAAGTGTTTTATTAAAGAAGTTGTTATTCAATATCCGATTGATGTAATTGCAAGCAATTTTGGGCATACTCACATAATTGGCAACCGAAAAATTTGGCAAATTTATGCGATTGATAATAAGAGTATATTTCGATTTATTTCACCGGTTCGAATATCAATGGACTTGCAAACGGAATTTGAAAAGACTATTCGACAAAAAGTGCAAATTCCAATTAGCGAAATAGTATGGGTAGAAGGTGGAGAGCCAAGCAATATGCAATCAATACAAACTTACGGAGAGTGCAACATTGGTTACAAAAAAAATGCATAAACACTATGGTTGCATCAAATGGTAAATTTTAAGTTTTTGTGCATTTATTTAATATAAATTATATTATAAAATATTGTTATTTTAATTTTAATTACATGTAATGTTACTGCTATTTTTTACTATATGATACACTATTCTTTACTATTATATTATTCAATGAATACATTAAACTTTAAATATAATATTTCAAAATATTATTTAATTATAATACATATTTAATATATTGTTCTACGTTTAATTTATAATATATTGTAAATTGAGATCAATTTTGAAATAGATTTTAAAATAACCTATTATTTATAAAATATAAATATATTAAAACAACTATATAAAATTATCTTGGCATTAGTAAAATATAATCATGGGGGAGAGAGGTGTTAAAAATCTAATAATTTAAATCTTATCTTGTTTATTTATTTATTTTAAAATTTAAAATTATTCTCAATATTTAATCTTTTAAATGTATTTCAGTTTATAATATTGTTTTAAATAAAATGAATATTTTATTATATTTTATTTATTTATTAATTGTTAATTACATTATAAGTATTATAATAATATAATATTACAAATATTTAATTATTTTTATTAAAATATGTTTTAATTAAAAAGAATAGGAAAAGCGGCAGTTGTCTAAACTTTGTTTCATAAGTAATGAGACTCAAAGAAATTCAAATAAACTAAAAAGTAAAATTATTATTTTATTTCACTAAAGTCAATATTGAATATAAATATCTAATTAATAATTATACGTAAATTTAATAATTAATCTTTGCTCATTTGGCCGCAGCACACTTTCTAATTTTCAAATTAGAATGCCAATTAAAGACTCTATATTTTTGAAAAAATTATTTTTTTCCAAATTTATTAAATTTTTAAAATTCAATGAAATATTATAATTTTGACTATTTTTACTATAATTGCACCACATTTAAA
>JAQFXP010003952.1:0-11497 GCA_034693685.1 Belba bartosi | reverse complement strand
GAGACGCCGGGTCCGACGCTAATGCGGAACAGTCGGTCAGACGAAGGACGAGTCCGGAACGGGAAAGAATGCTTCATTATTCAATATAGATTTTTAATATTACTTGGATTTCAACAGCTTGATCAATAGATTTAATTGTATAAATCCCAATTATTACACATTTAACACCAACAGTTTAAAGTTTTATTTATATCTTGATTTTTCAAAATTTCAAATATCAGGATTATTACAACATCTTGGTTATATATATAATACGACATTTTATCCTTTAATTAATATTGTTTTTTAACTAATTTATCAATTTTATTATTAATATTATTTATTTTGTACACATAGTAAAATATAACAGAACTTACTATTGAAAATAATAAACAAACATAAATAATATCTCTTTTATTATATTTTATTCTCGATTTTCTTTTAAGTTTGTTAATAAATTTTATATTTCCTTTTAATAAATAATTAAATATATTTTTTAAAGCAATATAACGTTCTAGAAAATTTTTTATATTAATAGTATTTATTAGTATTAAATTTTAAGTTTAATTTTATAATTAAATAATATATAAAACAATTTACAACGTATTTAATTTATTTAAAATAAATTTAACTATTAAATTTGAAAAATTCTTCAGTAGAAAACAATGCTAATTTAGCATTGTTAAATATAAATTTAAACACATGTATTTTTATTTCGTAGCAACTAACTAATAAATTTTAATATATAAATAAAAAATATTAATTACTAACAATTTTATTTATTTAATTATTTATATTTTTTAACATTTACTTTTTTCATAATTTCACAAATGTTTAAAATACACACAATGTTATTTTTTAATTAATTAATTTTTTAGTTAATTATTAATCAATACATTTATTAATATATAATTAAATTAAAAAATATTTTTAAACTTGTACTGGTAGATTATCAATTTCACTTGACTTCCAACACCCCAGCAAGAAATAATAATTAATAGAAAACGAATTTTTTATATTTAATATTGAATAATAATTTATTTAATTTGTTTATTATTTATCAAAACTTTAACAAGCATTTTGATCATTTCTTCTTGATTATTCAAAATATTAACAATGTCATTTCTTAATTGAAACTGTGCTTCGTCTAATTTATTAAGTTGTTGATTAGTACTTTTTACGTTAGTATCTAATAATAAAATTGTATTTTTAGTTTTTAGTTGACTTATTTGTAGCATATTTATTTTATTATTTTAATTTAAAATTTTATTAATTAATATAACATGTGACATTTTATCTTTCAATCGGTATTGTTCTTCTGTTAATTGATCAATTTTATTATTACGTAATATTATTTATCTTGTCCACATAATAAAATATAACAAAACTTAATATTGCAAATAATAAACATGTGTAAATAATATTTTTTTTATTATAAGTTATTATAAATTTTCTCTTTAAATCGCTAACAGGTTTTATATTTTCTTTTGATAAATAATTAAATATATTTTTAAAAGCAATATAACGTCCTTGAGACATTTTTATATTACACGTATTCACTTTTATTAAATTTTAAGTTTAATTTTTAAATTGATTAATATATTAAAACAATTTACATTTATATATATTTTAAGTATTCACTAATGTATTTAATTTATTTAAACTAAATTTGACTTTGCACTTATAATTTATTATTGTTTAATATATATAACTTAAACGTTTATTAATTACTTTGCATTGATACAAGTATTATTTAAGGTTAAAATATTTAATGCAATGTGCAAGCAAATATCTAAATATTTTAATATCAGTTAAGATTTATTATCTATAAGTACAGTCAACCATATTCAAAAAGAAACACGAATTTTGATATTAAATAAAATTATATGAAAGGCTAGCATGTATATTTTTAATGATTAATTAATATTTTGTTTTGCTATTTAACTTAAAATAAGTGAAAATATTTTATTTTTAAACTTGAATTTATATAAATTATTTTGATTTAAAACAAAAGTATAAAATACTAAATAGATTAAATGGTTTTAAGTTTTAAATTAACTAACTAATATTTATTTATATATTCATATAAATCAAGTTTAATATTGTTTATAAAAAATTAAAATTAAAAACTTTTATAATTTAGATTTAAAAAGTTTAAATATAAATATAATTATACTTTTATCTAGAACAAAATTTTAAAAATAAAATGTGCAAGCAAAATTATTTATAAATTTGTTTAAATTTCAAAATTCGCGTCTCTTTTTGAATATGGCTTTTGTACTATTACATTTAAAAAATTACTCATTAGAAAACCAAGTTAATTTAGCATTGCTAAATATAAATTTAAACTTAGAATTCTTATTGCTATTTCTTTAAAACTGACTATTTACTTTTAATGTATATAAACAAAAATATTAATTATTGTTTATTTAATAACCAACAATTTTATTTATTTAATTATTTATTTTTAAAAATTTTTAATTTATCATAATTTTACAAATGTTTAAAATACACACAATGTTATTTTTTAATTAATTTGTTTTTTATAATTAAATTTAAAAATATTTTTAAACTTGTACTGGTGAACTATCACGATCACTTGACTCCCAACACCCCAGTAAGAAAATATAATTATTAAAAAAACAATTTTGTATATTTACTATTAAATAATAATTTAATTAACTAGTTTATTATGTTTCAAAATTTTAACAAGCATTTTGACCAATTCTTCTTGATTATTCAAAATATCAACAATCTCATTTCTTAATTGAGATTGTTTTTCGGTTAATTTGAAATATTAACATTGTTATCATAATTATTAAACTTATGTTTTTATTTATTAAAATTTTTTTTAATTTTTTTAAAACTTGATAGTTGATTATTTTTTTCTTGTTGTTGTTTAAACATTATAGACAAGATAGAATTTTAATATTACTTTGATTTCAAAAGCATGATTAATAGATTTAATTGTATAAATCCCAATTATTACACATTTAACATCAATAGTTTAAGGTTTTATTTATATCTTGATTTTTCAAAATTTCATCTAGCAGGTTTATTACGACATCTTCCTTATATATAATATACGAAAATTTATCTTTTAATAGATTCTCTTCTTTAGCTAATTTATCAATTTTATTATTAATATTATTCATTTTGTACACATAGTAAAATATGGTTAATAATAAACATACATAAATAATATCTTTTTTATTATATATCATTCTAGATTTTATTTAAGTTTGTTAATTGATTAATTAAATATATTTTTCAAAGCAATGTAACGTTCTAGAGACATTTTTACATTGATTGTATTTTAAGTTTAATTTTATAAATAATTAATATATTAAAACAATTTACAATGTATTTAATTTATTTAAGCTAAATTTGACTTTGTACTTATAATTTATTATATTTTAATATATAATTGACACGTATATTTGTTACTATGCATTGATATAAGTATTATATAAGTTTTATATATTTAATGCAATGTGCAAGGCAACTGTCTAAATATTTTTAATCAGTTGTTATCTCTAAGTACTATTATATTTGAAATAATTCTCAGTAGAAAACAATGTTAATTTAGCATTGTTAAATATACATTTAAACACAGATATTTTTATTTTTTAATTACCAACTAGTAACTTTTATATATAAATAAAAAATATTAATTCCTAACAATTTTATTTATTTAATTATTTATATATTAAAAACATTTACTTTTTTTCATAATTTCACATTGTTTAAAAACAATGTCATTTTTTAATTAATTATTTTTTGGTTAATTATTAATTAGTAATTAGTCAATACATTTATTAATATATAATTAAATTTAAGAATATTTTTAAAACTTTACTGGTAGACTATCAAGATCACTTGACTTTCAACACCCCAGCAAGAAAATATAATTATTGAAAAAACCAATGTTGTATATTTAATATTAAATAATAATTTATTTATTTAGTTTATTATGTTTTAAAACTTTAACAAGCATTTTGATCATTTCTTCTTAATAATTTAAAATATCAACAAGCTCATTTCTTAATTGAAACTGTTCTTCGGCTAATTTATTAAGCTTTTGATCAATACTTTTTACGTTAGTATCTAATAATAAAATCGTATTTTTGGTTTTTAGTTGACTTTTTTTTGTAACATATTTATTTTATTATTTAGATTTAAAATTTTATTAAATAATAAATTATTATTATTTTAAACTTCATTATTAGTTAAACTTGTATTTTGATTTATTTAAATTAGTTTTTAATTTTTAAAAATTGATAGTTGATTACTATTATGAATATATTTTGTTATTGTCGTTAAACATTATAGCCAAGATGTTTAATATTAATTTAATTTTAATAGTTTGGTCAATAGATTTAATTGCATAAATACCGACATTACATATTTGTTTTTTTGCGGTTTAGATTCTTAATTATATCTTGATTTTCCAAAATTTCAAATAGCATGTCTATTACAGTATTTTGCTTATATATAATTTGCGACACTTTATCTTTTAATTGGTTTTGTTCTTCCGTTAATTGATCAATTTTATTATTAATATTATTTATCTTGTCCACATAATAAAATATAACAAAACTTAATATGGCAAATAATAAACATGTGTATATAATATTTTTTTTATTATAAGTTATTAGAGATTTTTTCTTTAAATCGTTAACAGGCTTTATATTTTCTTTTGTTGAATAATTAAATATATTTTTTAAAGCATTATAACGTCCTTGAGACATTTTTTTATTACAAGTATTCACTTTTATTATATTTTACGTTCAATTTTTAAATTGATTAATATATTAAAACAATTTACATTTATATATATTTTAAATACTCACTAATGTATTTAATTTATTTAAACTAAATTTGACTTTGTACTTATAATTTGTTATACTTTACTATATAACTTAAACGTTTATTACTTTGCATTGATACAAGTATTATATAAGGTTAAAATATTTAATGCAATGTGCAAGCAAATATCTAAATATTTTTATATCAGTTAAGATTTATTATCTATAAGTACCTTTACATTTAAAAAATTACTCACCATGAGCCCGGGTTTATTGCTCACGGCTTTAAGAAAGTTAATTACTGTTTTTGAAACATTCAAAGCTATTAAAAACTAACTAAATTAGTTTTAACCGTAATTGAGGGCTTTATGGGGTTTTTTTTGTCAGTAATGTTCATACATAGCAATATAAGATTTTATTATACTGTATATCTTGCCATTTAATGCAAAAATTACTATTTTATATTTTGTTGTCGAATAATTATATTATTATTTATTTTAAATAACTTTTACAATGTTAATCATTCATGAAAGATAAATTTAAATTTTTTCAATACTAAGTGTTTTCCCAAAAAACCCCCAGAATGCCCCCAATTACGGCTAAAATTAATATAGTTAGTTTTTAAGTGATTTAAAAGTTTCAAAAACAGTAATTAAATTTATTAAATCCGTGAGCAATAAACCCGGGCTCATGATCAGCTGAAAACAATGCTAATTTAGCATTGTTAAATATAAATTTAAAAGTAGAATTATTATTGCAATCTCTTAAAAACTAACTTATTGATATTTATAATACAAACAAAAATATTAGTTATTGTTTATTTAATAACTATAAAAATATTTAATATTTATTTATTTAATTATTTATTTTTTAAAACTTTTACTTTATAATAATTTTAGAAATGCTTAAAATGCTCACAATGTCATTTTTTTAATTAATTTATTTTTTGGTTAATTAGTAAATACATTTATTAATATATAATTAAATTAAAACATATTTTTAAACTTGTACTGGTGGACTATCAAGATCACTTGACTCCCAACACCCCAGCAAGAAAATATAATTATTAAAAAACCAATTTTTGTATTTAATATTAAATAATAATTTAATTAACTAGTTTATTATGTTTCAAAACTTTAACAAGCATTTTGATCATTTCTTCTTGATTATTCAAAATATCAACAATCTCATTTCTTAATTGAAATTGTTCTTCGGCTAATTTATCAATTTTTTGATCAATACTTTTTACGTTAGTATCTAATGATATGATTGTATTTTCAGTTTTTATTTGACTTTTTTGTAGAAGTTTTATTTTATTATTTAAATTTAAAATTTCATTAATTAATAAATTATTATTATTAGAAACTTCATCATTAGTTGAACTTATATTTTTATTTAGGTTGATTTGTTCTTGGTCAGAAACACTTGATAGTTGATTAATGCTTTGCTTGTCTAACATTAGAGCCGGGTAATTAAACTAAAATAGATAAATAAATATCAATAATAACATCTGAAATAAAAAATATTTAAACAAATCTTACTTGACAATTTTTACCAGAATAATTTTCATTAATTAAACACATTTGATTTAAGTGTTTTTCAAAACAAACATTTGTATTAATTAAATAATTGTTGCTTGTAACTATTGTAGTATTTATTGTGATAGAAGAATTGGACAAATTAAAATTTGTATTGGTATTATTTAAGTATTTTGTATTATTTATTTTTACGACTTTGTCATTCAAATTGGCAATAGTAAGTTGAGCATAATAATTATCAATGTCAATATCTTGAAACCATGGTTTATTTGAAATGTTATAGTTTATACCACGTTGGTGTTCAATGTACACCTTGCAAATTATTACAAAACTCAATATGGTCAAAGATATATACGCATAATATTTGCTCTTGAATATTTTAAAATCTTCACAATTTAATTTAAATTTATTAGTTAAAGCAATATAACATTTTTGTAACATTTTTATTGAATTTAAGTTTAATTTTATAATTATTTAATTTATCAAATTAAATTAATTAATAATTTCTTTTAGCAAACTAAATTAATGTTTTAAAAAGCGATTTATTTTATTTTATTGAATATATCTTTTATATTATGTGTTATCTGTTATATTACACTTAAGTGTTTGAATAATCTAAACTATAATTAGATTTGACTTTGTACTTATAAATTAATCAAATTTTAATATTAAATTTATACTGTTTCTGAAAATCAAAAATGACATCAAACTTGCTAAAATAAAAATAATTATTTTGTGCATTTTATTTTTAAAGTTTTATTAAATATAAAATTTTTTTTTTAACTTAAGTTTTAAAAATAAACTGTAAAATTCTATCAAACTATTAAACTTGTATTTTTAACAATATTTTCGATGTAAGAATATGGCCAAAAATTTTCTTTAATTTTAAAAATTAGCATACTTGTTTTAAAGTAATTGAGAAGAAAGATCAGCTAAAATTCTTCCATTTAAATTTTTTATTTATCTCCACTCTAGCATTTAGTTTGCAAAAAAGTACCCCTGTTAAGTTTTTGCCGATTCCAAATAAGCCAGCTAACATTTTGATTTTTTAACCCAAATTGCAAAAATTTTACTTAATTAATGCTAAATCCTATTTAAATCCAGGTAAATTAGGTAAAGTTTTATTATAGATTTTTTAGTGTTTTGAAAAAAATTTCTCCTGATAACACCTTAATTAATCAACCTTTTCAATTTATGATTTTTCGTAATATTTAATAACCCAAAACATAATCGCTCAGTTAAAAGCTACCGGTAAATTTTTGTATTTTTAAACAAAATTATATAATTTTTACTAAATTGTTGTTAAATCTTGTTTAAATTTATTTGAATTAACCAAATTTTATTTAAATTTAGTTAAATAGGTTTTTTAACATTTTACTTACAAAACCTTAATCTGATCTACCCTAAAGTGTTTAACCATCTAAAACTTTAATTCTTATTTAAAATATTTTATATAATAACAAGTTCATAAAAATAAATGTTTTACATATTTTAAGTAAGTAACTAATTAATACAAATATTTAGTCTTTTCTTTTAAAAATAAACTTATTTGTTAGCAAAACTGTTGTCTTATTTTGATTTTTAGAAACAGTATATTTAAATGCAGTACTTTGACACTTGCAAGCTTGTAATGAAACTTTATATTTTCAATGTTATGTGCAGGCAACAATCAAAATATTTTAATGCCAATTAAGATCGATTGTCTTAAAATAAGTTAGATGCGCAAAGAAAGGCAAAGCTAAATAAAATCTAACATGCAAAGATTTTAATTGCATTTTTTTAACAATTAATAATTTTTAAATTTTAACAACATCTAACTCAAATATTTAGTTATTATATTATTTAAATTACACATATCAAGCAAGCAAAAAAAATTAATCTTGTAAATTGTTATAATTATTTTTTATTAAATAAATTATTTTATTTTTAAAAATTATATAAATGTTTTAGATTTAATAATATTATTAAATTTAACAATAATTTTTGCATTAAATTTAACTTGCGCATTTTTGCATTTAAACATAGATAAAAGCAAATTTTATCTTATCGTTACTTTAAATGTTAGTTAACATAAACAAAATTTTGCAATAATTAAATATCATTGAGTGTTACTAGCTAAAATAATATTTTTATTTATAATTATTTAAAAGACATAATTTTAATTTAATAAACTGTATTGGTATTAATTTCAACAAACATGAGTGAAGAACAGCAAAACACAGTTAATTTCCGACTAAACGATGGTAAACTAGAAATTGTGCCTGCTAAAACTGAAAAACCTGAACCAATTACTCAAGTACTATAAAAAATTTAAATATTAAATTTATATTTTTATAAGTATAATTTAATATATATTATAATTTATATAATATATTCTATATTTTAATTTATTAATATTGTATTTAAAACTAAAAATTAAAAAAATTATTATTATTACTACCTAGGTTACATCTAATTAAAATAAAATAAAATATTTTTATTTATTTATAAAACATAGGACTTTCAATCAATATTAAAACAACAAAAAGAAAAAAGATTGTATGCTGCTCTTATTATTATTGCATTTGGTTTAGCATTTGTCGTTTTATCGTTGGCACTAAAGGACCATTTGTTTAGTTTTGGAATTCTAATAATAGGCTATTTGGGCTATATTATCGTTAGATATATTGAACACTTGGACTTTAAATACATGATGGATAAATTTATCGATATTGTTAAATTTAGAAAATCAAATACTCTAGATGCTCCAATTGATGAAAATGTTCCAATTGGTAAAATTGCTCCAAGTGGTGTTAAAGAATCGGTTGAAACACCTTATCGTAAAATTAAAAAGGAGAAGAACTTTTAATTTTAATTAACTGTAAAAATTTATTTTATTTTTTACACTAACAAATAATTGGGTTTAAAGTTTTATTTCAAAAATTATTCTCATACTAAAGTACTTTAAATATAACGTTACAAAAGTAATTTTGTTTTTGTTTATAATTAAAACTAAATTAATTAAATTTTTCATAATCGTTTTGTATATGTTCCTTTTATGCAGGGCAACAATACTATTGTGGACTTTACTATGACGTGCACTTTATGTGTAATTTTTGTTTAATGCTTGTGGCAGTGAAGCCAACAATAGTATTGTTGTACTGTACAGAAAACATACATAGAAAATAACATATAAATAAATTTAAACTCTTTTGCTTGTAAGTTATTAATACAGTTTAAAATTGTTAATAATTATTTGCATTTACAACTTGTTTTAAAATGTATTTAAAATATAAAAATATATAATTTTCAAACTTTATTAACGACTTATATATATATTTATAAAATCTTGTCTAAATAAATTGTTACAAAATTTGAGTTGTATTTAAAAAACAGTGCAATTAAAACAAAACAAAGGAAATAAAAACTTATATTTAAAATATTATATGTTTAGAAGATATACAGTAAAACACATTTGTATTTTGCGTTATTGAATAAATAAATAATCAAGATAATTTGTAAAATAAACTAATTATTTATAATTAATTTTTAAAAATTATTTTTCTTTGCCATTTCTGTGCTCTTGGCGATTTAAATCTATATTTTTTATTTAAATTATAATTTATGTCTTTTAAATTACACGCAATTGATTTGTTTTGTAGGTAGTTTATTTTTTTATAATTTTATGTTTTTGATGTTGTCAATTTATAATGATTTTTGATTTTGTAATTTCTTTAATCAATTGTAGCTTGGTTTTATTTTGCAAACTATAATTATTCAAACAAATCCAGGCCGACTGGCGCAGTGTTCAAGGCGTCGGGACTGCAGTTAAGTCTAACTTAACTAACTGGTAGTGGATTCAAAATCTGCATTGGGCTAATTATTTAAAAATAATTAATATGATTTGGAAGGGGCAAGACAACTATGGGCTGGTTACTAAAAAATATTATTTGGTAAAATACGAGCGGTTTAATCACAAACTAGAGTGTGGATCAAGAGTAATTTTATAAAAATAAAACTTTTGTTACAAAAATACTACATAATATTCAATAAAATTTTTAGATAATAAAATACAATATATAGCAGAAATTGAGAAGGAAGGGATCAAACAAAAATACTCTAAAATACTTTGAAAATTTAGATTTATTATTTCCCCCCTTAGCATTTAGTTCTGCAAAGATACCCCCTCGACTTTTTGCCGGCCGCCTTATGCGGCCCTCTGGATCGGCCGATCTTCTCAATCTCTGATATATACAGTAATAAACTATATTTTAATATTTATACTTTATGGCCCCAAAACACTATTATTTTAGATTTGTTTTAATGTTTTAAAGACATTGTTTCTCAGAGTCTGTGCACGCTTTTTGGTTGTAATTTTGCGGATTTTTTTACATTTTTGAAATTTATGCATATTTTTCAAACAAATCGTTTATATACTATATCCCAATTTGCAAACAAACTGAAATAAATCAATTTGTCTGGTGTGGGACACCGCCGGCCAGTTTCGCATTTGTAAATATAAATAAAACCCTTAGTGTTGAACCAGTTTTTGCAAATCTCGGCCATTATCTATAGTGGCCAAATCTGGCCAAAACAAAATTTTATTCTTTGTTCGATACATCTGAATAAATAATTTTATCTTATTTTCAAGACATTCCTCCAGATATACCACAGATTTATTTTTTGTTAACTTAACTTAAAGTTTAGAAAAGGACATTCTTGTATCTCTGGTCCGCCTAACCAAATAATTTTGCAAAATTCAATTAAAAAGATAATATTTATTTTTAAGACTTTTTTGCAAAGAGTTAAAAAGCTTGAGTTTTATTCAAATTTGTTATATTTTTATCAATTTTGAAAAATGTTTTTATTAGTGAATTGTCTTTTCACTGAACGGATGTACTTTCAATCCATATACAAATTGTATTACTTATTGAGAGCGTTCAGGTGTGCTCTTAAAGCTGTGACCACTTTCCAGAGTTACCAAACCTCACAGTAAAGTGACGATTCCTGACTGGGTTGTAATTCCTTAGTTGTGATGAAAAACCCCCTTGTGTGATAAAAAAAATTCTAAGTTTATTACAGTTGTTTTTTTTATTGAGGATCACTTTATCCAGATTGAGGATCACTTCAATGTCTATCGTCCAAAATGAGAATCACATTAACCGCATTGAGGATCACTCGACTCATATCAAT
>JAQFXP010003951.1:0-11498 GCA_034693685.1 Belba bartosi | reverse complement strand
TTTATTTTTAAATATTTATTCAAATAATTATAAAATAAAATTATTAAAAATTTATAATTAATATTTGAGTCAAACAAAACACTCAGATTCGCCGCACTTTTATTGCAAACAAACCGCTTCGTTAGCTGTATGGCCAACAGCACCGGCACATAAGGCCAAACTTTAGCATACATTCGGAACATACAATTTTAGTTCATAACACCAAACCATTCCTCGAGTAGACTCTAACTATGGCTCAATTTTCTTACATTTCGTTAAACAATTGCTTGTATTCTTGTGTTAATGGAGTCATAGCTAAAAACAAATTTTTAATTGTTTTCATTGACTTTGTTTTCGACTCTTTTTTATGGGTTCGGAAGCACTGTCGGCACATAAGACCAACCCTTGACAACCTTAAACCCATTGTTTAACTGTGAGGCCAACAGCACCGGCAGTCGCGCTAATAGATCTGGACCCGGATTCGCCGCACTTTTGTTGCAAACGAACCACTCGTTCAGATGTGAGGCCAACAGCACCGGCACAGCTGTATAACTATTGACATACATTCGAGACATATCTAAAAAAAATTAAAACTATATTTATATTATTAATAAAATTAAGATATAATTAGTATTACCTTTGAATTGCTGTTAAATCGCTTCAAATTTGAATTCAAATTATTTTTATCGCAACAAAAATGTGTTAATAATTAGTATTGCAATCAAAACATGTGTTCACAATGTAAACACAATTACGTGTTTAGTAACAGTAAACAAACAATTTGTTTACAACAAGACATGCGTTCAATGTTTATATACATAGCTTATAAAATTTTCCGCTAAACATTATTTTGTCGCTTGCTCCTGGAGGGCTAAGCACAGGCTCTGTCTACTGCGACGGAATGCGTTTGATTGGCTGATGACGTCATAAATGTTGTCGGCTTTAAAATACATTTGACAATTAATTGAATTAAACGTTAAAAAATTTAATAAATATTTTAAACTTTATTAACATTTAGAAAATTTAGAAAAATTAATGAAAAAATTGACAAAATATTTTAATTTTGATACAAAAATTAAAATATTTTCCTCCCGTCTGCGAATCTTAGGAAAATATGTAATCGGTGACCAAATGACAGGGAAAGAGTGGTATAAATTACAAATTTTAAGATCATTGAGGATTTTTAATTGATCCCTTCCCTACTTTATCTGAATTTTTGGTTGCGGTCAAAGTAGATAATATTTCTTTTGAACTTTTGCAATAAACAATTAACAATTGCTATAAAATCTAATACTTTTTGAGTCAAATAACAAGTAATTTACTGATAATTGTTATGGAAATCTAATTTATCACAATTTGATTAATCAAAGTTGTTATATAATTTAGTCATAAAATGCTTGTTATTGACTCAACATGTTCTAGTTATATCAATTTTGTTTGCAAAGTATGCTTTCAGTTAATTTTAATTTTTATCATGTCAATCTATCATAATAATTGCATTTATATTTTAGTTTATATTAACATTACAGCCCAAATCCCCCTAACACGCCATTGTCAACTAAAACCTAAATAGATAATCTTTACTTCTTTCAACTGATTTAAGTATATTAATAAAATTTCTTAACGCTGTGAGATTTCTAAATATAAAATTCTAAATTTCCTAATTGTTAATAACAAAAAACAAATTCAAATTAAATTTGTCAAGAATTTTGCTATTTAACGCAACTCTAAATAAATTAACCTAACTCTAAATTTATTAAATATTTAAAAATTGCTATTTAAGTTTAAGAAATAAGTTAACATTAAAGTTTTTTTTAATTTTAAATTTTAATACTAAAATTTAATCAAAACGCGTTCAAGTTTAGAATTAGTAAATTCAATAAAATTTATAATTATTTTATTTAAATTTTATTTTAAACTTTTGTTTTAATTAAAATATATGTTATAAACACAAGTTTAAAATAAAGTTTGTTAATCTATTAATATATTACTAATAAGTTCAATATTAGTTTAAATTTTAAGTTGATTATTAAAAAAATATATAAACTATCATATCATCAAAATCAGGGATTGAGAAAGTCGGCCGATCCAGTGGAAGAGTATTATGGAATTTTTTTTTAAAACGCTTAAAAACCCAAAATATTTATGATAAAATTTTACCTAATTTAACTAGATTTAAACCAGATTTGTCAACAATTTAGAAAAAATATCCTAATTTCAATAAACCAAAAAATTTTCCATCTTTTTTGGCGGTTGACAAAAAGTCGAGAAGTTACCTTTCATGCTAGGGGGGGGGGGGGGGAATAAATGCTAATTTTAAAAATCAATGGGATTTTTGCTCCACCATTCCTTTATAATGCCTGATTAAAATCAACATTTTTATTTATTATATTGTCTGCACAGTTAAATTATATTACTTTTATTTTTCAGTAAAAACTAACAAAATCGGTAAAGAGTATGTTGAAATACAAACAAATACGTTTATTTGTGAAATTTATTTTATTCATAATAAAAACATATGATCTAACAGTAAAATTTGCAGACATTATTTTTCTAATTGCATTATTTAAAGAGTTGTGTGTGTTTAAAAAATAAAATGGCACTTTTTAGTTTGTAAATTTCAAACATAAATTACAGGCAATCTAAATGAAATATTTTAATTATTTTTTCACTGACACATATTTTAAAGCAGAATTAAAAATTAAATAAAATTTTAAATTGCAAAATTCTCCATTATTAAAATATTTAACTATTTGCTTAATAACTTTTAGCTCCTAAGAGTACTCGAAAGTATTTTTTTACGAAACTTTATTAAATAAATCGAACTTCATATTGAACCCTACTTTGCATAAGGAGTCACAATGAAAATTTGGCCACAAGAAATTTGTTTTAAGAATTGTATTAATTATGCTTTAGTATATGTACAGTGCTCTTCAGATATATGTCCCCAACAGCGATGTAGTCACAGTAACCTCCAAACCAAACATTTTTAATTAACCCTATAACTTAAGGGGTAGTATTTAAATTAAAAATAATGTAAATGTAAATAAATACTCAATAAACCATACTAACATGTTAAGCGCTAAATAAATTTACTTAAGTATTTTAAAACAAAGATTAAAACCACAATTAAAAATGTTATAATTAATTTAATTTTTATATATAACTATATTTTGGACACAGTCTTGTTTACAATTGCAATTTACCTCAAATATAAATTAATAAAATAATGTAATGCAGAATTAAATTAATTATAAAATTTTTAATTGTATTTTTAATTTTTTTTTAAAAATATTTAAGTAAATTTATTTAGCGCTTAACATGTTGGTATGATTTATTGAGTATTTATTTACATTTACATTTTTTTATATTTAAATACCACTCCTTAAGTTATAGGGTTAATTAAAAATGTTTGGTTTGAAGGATACTGTGACTACATCGCTGTTGGGGACATATATCTGAAGGGCACTGTATGTGATAATAAAAAATAGTTAAAATATCTTATTTAGTTTGTTGTCTGTAAATTAAATTTTAAATTTTAGAATAAAATGTAGTTTAGTGCAATGTTGTTTATAATTAGTAGAATAATTTTAATGTAAACTGTTATTAAATAAATTATATGTTATTATGAGAATATTATTATTGAATTCTATAGTTATAAATATTATGTTCTAACATTCTCTTTCAATCAAACTCATAATTAGGGCCTCGAAAACTATAAAAATATGTTGAATGTAAACGGTTTATATCGCACCACAAATGGTAGGTCAATTATTTTTTAAAAATGAAATTAATTAATATTATAAATAACTTAAACACAATTAATTTAATCAAAATTAGCGTAATCACAATTAACTAAATCAAATAAACTATATTTACAAATAACTAATTCAAAATTAACTAAATTATAATTAATCAATTTTATTGCAAACAGTCTAAAAATCGTTATTATCTTCTTTTAAAATGTTTTAAAATAATTGTTTTTAAATCGTAACTAAAATCTAAATAATTATTAATTTTGCATTCAATCAGTTTAGACAAAAAATTATTTTTATTATTATATCAAAATTATACTTAAATTATATGATTTAATACAAAGTTATAGTGAAATTGTTTTTACCAGTAGGGATGCCATAAAGTCTGGAAGACTTTATAATCCTTCGATTGCAATTAAATGACACGCATAACACGGAAACAAATTTTAAAGCAAATTTTTGCAAATATTATTTAATTCAACAGTATTTTTACATTCAATCACTTGAGACAAAACACTTAAGACTTGAGACTTAAAATAGAATTAATTTTATCAAAAATTTAATAAAATAATTGTTTTAAATTGCAATTAAAATCCAAATAATCAGCATTTTACATTACACTTGATACAAAACACTATTATTTTCACTTAAAATAAACTTAATTTTATTCAAATTATTTAAAAATTTTCACAAATATTTTTAAAATTTAAACAAAGAATCCAAATATTTGATTAAAATTTTGTTTATATCTTTTTATTAATTTCAAATTGATAGCAATATATATAACTTTTATCAGTTTAATCCGTTAAACTATTTCAACTTTCTCATAAGGTTCATATCTATTGCATATAAGATTTTCTATAATCTTGATATGACTCTTATCTGAAAGTAGAAATAATTGAAGGTTTAAACAGATTAAGTTAGACACTTTATTAATTATTGAAAGCTATATTATTTTTATATCTGTAGTTTATTTTAGAGTTTTGAAAAAATAATTAAAATTTATTTAATATTAAAAACTATTAAATTAAATGAATAATAGTAACAATAATATATACAAATAAGTTTGTAATTTATTCTTTGTATCATTTAATTCCAATCTAAGGATTATAAAGTCTTTCAGTCTTTCTAGCATCCCTAGCCAACTCAAAAACTCATTGCCAATTTATTACAAAATTTGTGCTATCTGATTGTAGGGGCTAGTGATTAACAATTTTTAAATTTGTAAACTAATTTCAAAAAATATATTTTTTACAGTTTTTGATGACATAAAAGGTTTAAATGTTATATATATATATATTACTAAAAGAGACAAAGTATATAGGTTTAGTGCCAATAGTTTAGTCGTTTGGGTAATAGACAATAAATATATTTTGATAATATTTATCAACAGTTGCTATAAAAACCAAATACACTCTAAACCGCTTATAACAACAAAACTTATAACAAAACGAGGAAAAAATATAGTTAAGTAACTGTGATAATAATTAAATTTATACTGGCTTATTATGAGGCCTCGGACTGAGTTTCATTTCTCGTCTCATTTGTGACGTAACAATTATTTAGACTATAAATTACCACTAAAAATAAAAATTAATAAAATGTAAAAAAATTTTAATTTAATTTTTAAAATGTCTTCAGATCACCATTAATTGATCCAATTATCATTTATTAGAAAAAATATTTAGATCACAAGTAATTGCTCTAATTATCATCTGATGGCAGTAATGTCTTCAGATCACCACTAATTGATCCAATTATCACCTGATGGCAGAAATGTCTTGAGATCACCATTAATTGATCCATTTCTGCAATAAAACAAACGAAACAATTAGTGGTTTTCTGAAGACATTTCTGCCATCAGGTGATAGTTGGATCAATTAGTGGTTATTTATAAACATTTTAAAAATTAAATAAAATTATTTTTATATTTTATTAATTTTTATTTTTAGTTGTAATTTAGTCTAAATAGCTGTGACGTCACAAATGATATGAGAAATGAGACTCAGTCCGAGGCCTGCTTATTATTAAATCTAATATCAAGTATATTTCAAGCGCAATTATTTCTCTCACACTTCGACAAATACAGATAAGTTGACTTTGACTCACTTGACGACTATTTTAAGAATTTATAATAGTTTTCAGTTATTCTGATTTTTATTAATATTTTAATATTTCTCTTATTAGTGATTATAGCTAACCATAAATGCGTTTAACCGAATATTTTAACCAAACCGAGCTCTTCGTTTTAAGTGGGTTTGACTGTAATTATTTCATTTAATAAAGCAATCAATGAATTGATGTATTATTTCTATTATTTTTTTTAATTATATAATTAATAGAATAATTGACATTAAGTGAAATCAGTTTTAGTTAATAAATTGTTTTAATAAATATTTGTTTCGAAAATGTCTACAATTTTAGATGATTTTCAAATTTGTGAAATAATTCCAAAAAATATAAAAAATGAAATAAATATTTTCACAGTTTTTGATGACATAAATGGTTTAAATGTTATATATATTACAAAAGAGGACAAAGTCTATGGTTTTGGTGCCAATAGTTCCGGTGGTTTGGGTTTAGGCAATAGAGATGTTGTGATTGAACCCAAAGTTATAACTGAATTGTGTTTTCAGAAGATTAAGGAATTCTATTTCGGAAAGAGTTTTGTATTGGCTCTGAATGCGGATAATCAGGTGTTTGGTTGGGGACGGAATACAAAGGGAAGGTTGGGTAGAGGGTATTTAAGTGATGATGAATTCCTAAAACCGGAAAAAATTGCATTTTTATTATATAAAAATATAAAACAATTGAGTTGTGGTTCCAAACACTCTCTGGCCCTATCATACTCGGGTCGTGTCTATGGATGGGGTGACAACCGTTACGGACAGATCGGTTGTGAAGACAGAACTCAACAGTTTATTTGGACTCCAAATGAATTGGAATTACTTTCAAAACATAAATTACAATCAATTTATTGCTCTAATAATAGTTCATATGCACTGACGAGTGAAGGTATGGCCTATAGTTGGGGTAATAATTATTACAAACAATTGGGTCATACAAGTGATGAAAGTAATTGTGTTTTTATACCGAAATTAATTGAATTAAATAATATTTCCACTATTTGTCCGACGTATTCAAACACATATTTTCTAACAAATAACGGATTAATATATTTTTGCGGCAAATATTCGGATGAATTCGGTTCTAATAAATCTCAAATATTACCGAAAATAATTAAAAACAAATTAAAATTTAATAATTTCTACCAAACGCCATACAGATACATAGATTGGAGGTATGTATTGAATATAACTAGCGTTTTAAAAAAGTAAATTTTAGGTAAATTACGCCGTAATTTACAGTAAATTTACGTAAATTGACCAACTCATTTATAAATTAAGTAAATTTACATTTAAAAAATTAACAAAAATAAAAATTATAAAACGGGTAGAAAAAAATTTTAATATCAAAATTTTAAAAAATTCATTTAAGTGATCGAATAGTGAAAGAGTAAATAAATTAGTTTAAATTCAGTTTTATTTTAAGCCTAAGAATTTAAAGTTAAAGAATATTCTGATTCCATTAGTCATAATTCTAGTGATTATAATAACAATAATGATATTGTAGCTAATTATTTAATAAACAATTTAATATTTATTGTAATTTCTTTTATCTGTCAATATATAAAAAGCATTGTAAGACAAAATTAATAAAATTAATAATTTACGGCAAAACGTAAATTTACGTAACTTTACGTAAAATTTCGTGTAAATTTACACTGATTTATAATTTACGGTAAATTAAAAACCCTAAATATAACATTGTTTTGACTGCTTATGAACGACGATGTGTTGTGACGTCAGTTATGCAAATACAGTGAAATAAATGATTTACACTGATATGTACGGAGGAAAATATCTATATACTAGTTCAAAAACGACCTATACTTTCAGCTATTTTTTAATTCAATTAGTTTTTTTTTATTTTTCAACGTTTAATTTAAATAATATTTTTATTAAATAGCCTATGATTCACAGGTTAAGTTACTAAGAGAGTTATTATATGTTAAGTTATGAGAACATTGTTTGATTAAAAAAATTACAATTTTTAACAATATATTTCAACTAGTTTTAATTAATAATTGCTTATTTTAAATATTTTCAGAAATGATTTTAAGTATAATTAATACAAATATAATTTATTTAAACAAAAATATTCGAAATACATTTAATAGAAATGAAAAATTTTAAGTTAAAGATATGTTTCTATTATAAAACAATTACTTATTTTTATTTTATTTTAAACAATTTTCTTTTAAAATCATATATACCGGTATATATAAACTTAAATGTGAGGCAATATCGGGGATTGAGAAGGTCGGCCGATCTAGGTTCCCGATTCCACAATTTTAACCCCCCGATCAGGGGACGGATTTCTCCAAAAGTGCTCAAAAAACTTATATATTTGTGATGAAAGTTTAGTTAATTTAAGTATATTTAAACCGTATTTAGCACAAATTTAGAGAAAATTCCATAATTTTAAGCAAAAAACTTAAAAAATTTGCAAAACCTTGAGGTGGTACCTTTTCTTGGACCAAATGCTAGGGCGAAGGGGGTTGGGTAAATGTAAATTTTTAAAATAAAGGGGAATTTAGGCTGATTAGCGGAGGAGCACTTCATAATGCATGGACAATATGATAATTATTTTATCTACAAATTGTTTACAAATAATTAACTTACATTTCTAAACAAATAAATTATATATTTTAAAAATAAATAAATATAAACTAATGTATTATCTACAAATTAAGCACAATTTTGATTGTCAACACATAAACATAAGCGCAGGATTGTTTTCTTAAATAAATGAAAAATTTAGTAATTAATTGTGTTTGCGTTATATTGTTATTTAAAAATAAGATCAATTAAGGTTTATTAATAATAATTTAATTAATAATAAATTATTATACTTAAAAATTTATTATTCACAAATAAATTAATATAAGCCTAAAATAAAATTTTTAAAACTGTCCATGAGTGTCTTTTAATAATTATTGATCATGAATTAAAGAAACTTGATTACTGTTTTTGGAATTTCCAAAACTGCTAAAAGTTAACTTTATTAGTTTTAGCCGCAACCGGAAGCATTAGGGATTTTGCCGTAGAGTCTAAATTGGAAAAATTAAGATTTTAATTTTTAATGTCAATTAGCTTGGTAAAAACTATTCAAATTAACTATAAAAATAATTTTAGAACAAAAGAAATTAAAATAGAAATTTTTGTTTCAAATCTTATAATACTATATACTCTGATGAACAACTCTGACTCTTCGAGTCAATTATTACTTACGTATTCTATACTAAGTTTATAGTCACGAGTTAGGCATTGGGAACATAAACATCATAATAGAAAACAATCGCAAATAATGTTACAATTAATTGAGGATAGGATTTGCTTATATAAACAAACGAACACACAATGTATGAGAATAAGACATTGTTAATCAGATGATCAAGACAAAAGCAACGTATTAATTTTTAAAATAAAACCTTTGATTATTAAGAAATAGAGTCAAATAAGAGTAACAATGTCTTTGTTTTATATTTTTAATTGATTAATTGTCGTGGTTTATTTATTTACAAATCTCATTCAGAAAAGTTTTGTAGTAAAAATTGTACACAAATTATAATAAAAATCTTTGCATTTTTAATTTGAGTTGTTCATCAGAGCTATATACATAATAAACAACAAAAAATCCCTTAAATTGTCCATTAAGTTTCTTAAAGCTGTAAACAACAAAGGATAAATCATAGTTAAAGTCAGATAGGGTACAGTTTACACTGATAAATATGATAGTACAAATTATTATTTAACACTTATAATACTAAAATATTATATAGTAATAGAAAAAATAGAAATTTAAACATCTATTCAATACTTCAATACAAGATTTAATGTGAAAACATTTTTGTATTTTAATTTTTCATATATTGATTTTAATTGCAAAAAAATTATAATTTATGATTAGCAAGCGCATACAGATATTTGGAAAGTTACAGTATTATTATAATAATCTTTGCATGTTAATAAATTAATTTCAAAATAATCTTCTGTAAGAACCTAAACTAACCTAATTGAATTAATAGCATTTGCAAACAAAACAATTTGATTAGTAATATATATTTCTTCTAGTGATGGGCCGATATTTATTTGTGAGGAAAGTGTTTATAAAATATATGGAAAAAGAATCGCAAAAACGGTTTTTAAGAATATATATCAGTATTACTCAAATGTATTACAAATGACTTATAAAACAATTGATATTAATATCGATAAAAATCTATGCAATTGTGAGATATCGACGACTACTAAGAGATTATCAGTTTTTGATAGATTTGTGTTATTTGAAACAATTCCGGAAAATATAAAAAAAGAAATAAACTTTTTCACAGTTTTTTATAATTTTTTTGATTTAAATGTTATATATATTACAAAAGAAGACAAAGTCTACGGTTTTGGTGCCAATAGTTCCGGTGGTTTGGGTTTAGGCAATAGTGATGTTGTGATTGAACCCAAAGTTATAACTGAATTGTGTTTTCAGAAGATTAAGGAATTCTATTTCGGAGAGACTTTTGTATTGGCTCTGAATGCGGATAATCAGGTGTTTGGTTGGGGACTGAATGGAAGGGGACAGTTGGGTAGAGGGTATTGGAGTGATTCTGATGTAAACCTCAAACCGGAAAAAATATTATTTATTTCAAACATAAGTCAATTGAGTTGTGGTTCCAATCATTCTCTGGCCCTATCATCTGAAGGCCGAGTCTATGGTTGGGGTGACAACAGTGACGGACAAATCGGTTGTGGATTTAAAGATCATGCGTTTATATCGTCTCCAATTGAATTGGAATTACTTTCAAAACATAAAATACATTCAATTTTTTGTTCGAAAGATAGTTCATATGCACTGACGAGTGAAGGAATGGCTTATAGTTGGGGTAATAATTATGATAAACAATTAGGTCATTCAAGTGATGAAAGTAAAAGTGTTTTTATACCGAAATTAATTGAATTAAATAATATTTCCACTATTTGTCCGACGTATTCAAACACATATTTTCTAACAAATGACGGATTAATATATTTTTGCGGCAAATATTCGGATGAATTCGGTTCTAATACATATCAAATATTTCCGAAAATAATTGAAAACAAAATAATATTTACTTGTTTACACCAAACTATATGTAATGGAATGTCATTCGAAAAAATTAATGCAATGGCTATTTCCGAGGAAAATGTTTATGAAATTTATGGAAATAAAATCAAAAAAACTATTTTTAAAAATATAGATCAGTATTACTCTATTGTATTTCACATGACTTATAAATTAATTCAAATAAATAAATGTTTAATAAATAATAAGTGCCTGGATGATTTTGAAGAATTTAATAAAATTGGAACTGGTGGATTTGGTACAGTAATTAAAGTGATAGATAAATTTGACAATAATTTATACGCGCTTAAAAAAATTAAGTTAACAGGTTAGTTAAAATAAAATTTAATTAATAATTAAATTCATATATTTTATGGAATTTTGTTTTAAAAATAGCAAATGTGGGCCTGGTCGAGAGAAATGAACTCAACATAACTGCCCCGTTGAATAGTAATTTTGAAATAAAGTGATATCGATGTATCGTTATATTAGCGCTCAAGTTAAATTATACATATTTTTAATAATGTCTATTAATGATACATAAGT
>JAQFXP010003950.1:0-11498 GCA_034693685.1 Belba bartosi | reverse complement strand
ATTCAGTTAAATTAGGGAAAATTTCATCACAAATATATAGGTTTTTTGAGCGTTTTTGAAAAAATCCCTCCCCTGATTCCCCCCTAGGTTTTCGACAAAAATTTTGGGAAAAATCCCCACCCTGATCCCCCCTGGATCGGCCGACCTTCACAAGCCCTGGTCAAATCTCAATCAATTGATGTAATCGATTCATAGCTTGACTTATATCTAAAGCCTCAGTGGAAACACTTAAAGATACAAACATTAAGTTTATCTTACTTTAATAATTATGTAGAAAAGTCTGAAAATCAACTTGCTATAAATTAAAAAAATAAAATTATAAATAGAATTAATAATTTTAATTATGACATTGAAAGAGATGTTAACTATAATGATATAATTGAAGGCAAAACAGTCTTGATTAATTATTTAACGTTTTTAGAATCGGTTAAAATTAATTTAATTTTAAAGGGATATAAAGAAGACATTAATTTTCATATATCGAAATCCGGTGCTGGAGCGCAGCCTAATTTTTTATTTTTATTATATTTTAATGTAACACTTATTAAAATGTTTAATATTATGTTAGCATTATTATTCTAATTAATTTATAAAAATTTTAAATAAATTATATAAAAATAATTCTTATACTAATCAATAGATTGACTCAATTAATCGAAAGCAATATAATTGATGAATAAGCCTCGGACTGAGTCTCATTTCTCGTCTCATTTGTGACGTAACAGCTATTTAGCATATAAATTACAACTAAAAATAAAAATTAATAAAATATAAAAAATTTTTAATTTAATTTTTAAAATGTTTATAAATAACCACTAATTGATCCAATTATCATTTGATGGCAAAAATGTCTTCAAATCGCCATTAATTAATCTAATTATTATCTGATGGCAGAAAAGTCTTCAGATCAACAATGTTTGATCCAATTATCATCTGATGGCAGAAATGTTTTCAGATCATCACTAATTGATCTGTTCAATTAGGTTTCTGGATCAATTAGTGGTGATATCAAAATATTTCTGCCATCATGTAATAATTGGATCAATTAGTGGTGATCTGAAGACATTTCTGCCATCAGGTGATAGTTGGATCAATTAGTGGTTATTTATAAACATTTTAAAAATTAAATTAAATTTTGTTATATTTTATTAATTTTTATTTTTAGTCGTAATTTATAGTCTAAATAGCTGTTACGTCACAAATAATATGAGAAATGAGACACAGTCCGAGGCCTGTTGATGAATAGATACGAAAAGCACTGAATCCGACAAATGTTGGACCGGTTTCTGATAGTAGTGTCGATTCGGATTTGTGTTCATTTAATGTCATTTATTTGGATCAAATCAAACCAATAATTTACTTATATTTATTTGTAAATTATTTGTAAATTATTTTAATTTTATTTGAATTATGTTTTCAAGTAAAGTTTTAAAACAATTCTAACACTTTTTCTTAAAAAAAATAATTTTAGCAAAAATGTCAATATTAGATAATTAAATCTATTGCCATTAATTTGTTGCAAGTTTCAACTAACTAATTCATTAATATATAAAAATAACAATGTTAATTATTTTAAATTATTTGTCAACACTAATACACTAAACACTTATTTTAAAATTTATCTAAGTTTTAATATGATATTTCACTAAAAATTGATAAGAATTTTTATAATTAAATATTTTGGAAATGGTAAGGATGGGGACATGTGAATCCGTAGCTATTCTGTTGGCTCTCTAGATTGCAGTACATGGCGAGTATAGCTAAACTTTGTTTACACAAACTTTATTAATAAAATCAAAAGTTAATTTTGAATAGAGCAATGTTGAATGTGTTAAAATCGAATATTTTATTTATTAATTGTTGTGATTTTCTGTTTAAATATCTTTAAACTTTTGTATTTAACTATTAATTTAAATTAATTTAAACAGCAAACATTTATGAACTCATAAGTTAAAATAAAATTTTTAAATTTTAACAACAATGATTTTTAATTTCAGCAGTTTTAAATTTTAATCTTTACCATATTTAAAATTTTTTAAAAATTATTATGTTAACTCAAATTTTGAAAAATGGACTAATTCATTTTATAAGAACATGTTCTAAACTGTGAGGGATTATGGCATTGGCAATTAAGAAACATAAAATTGCAACAATAATTTAGAAACTCATAAGAAATGTACAGCAACCACATTTTATAGTTTAAATAATATATAAAATAAATATAGAATTACTTTTAATTTTAAAATTATTTTAAATTAATTTAATGTTTTTATTTTATAAATAAATTATTCTAGAACTTATTTTAAAATTTATTAAATTAAATAAACAAAAATAATATAAATATATAATATAATATAAATAAAATTTTATATATAAATATCTTAATATTATCTGATTTGCCATGATAATTAGAAATTATTTTAGATAACAAATTAAACAATATAAAAAATATATTAATATAATTAAATTTATATTAATTTATATTTATAAAATTATCAATAATAATTTTTAAAATTTTAAAATAATTTTTATTAAATCAGTAAAATAACCAAGCAACACAAAAAATATATTTCACATAGATAATAAATTTTAGCAATTTTATTTTTCCAAAACAGCATTAATCACATCTTCAGTCAACAAGTCGTAGCCGATTTGTGTTTTCATAAATGCCAACCAATTGCCGATATATTCCCTATTCTTGCGATAGTTCTGCGCCGACAGACATAGAACGCGATAACAGATACGACACAACTGTTTGATTGGCGCATATCGACTGTCACTCAGCTCTTTCAATTCCAACAGTGGACCGTTATCTGCATCAGCGAACGGCACCCGAAGTATATGAAATAGTTGTTTCAAAACATTCTGTTCTCTCAATAACTTCTGTCGATCTCTATTCGTATGGATCGGCACTAACTCAAACGGATCGACAGGTTTTGGGTCGTTGTCTGAGTCGGCAATAAAGTACACAATTTTGACCAATAATTGAATCAATACTTCGATTTCGCTGTTGATAATCAGTTTCTTCTCCAGTTGTGCCGATATTTTAGTCAATTCTTTGTAGACTTTATTTACAAAATCGAGATCTTGTAATACAATAGAGAGAACCGGAATCATAACAAACGCCTCCTTGTTCTCAGATATCAAAGCGGAGCCAACTTTCCACATAATAGGCTTTTCCTCTTCTTTGTCAATAGGAATGGCAGTGCTGTGAACCCAAGTGTTTGAGTCGATGTGTCTGAGCTTAACCACACTATTATGTGGCACCAGATCGATGGCCAAACTAGATTTTGTTGAATTCAATTCAAAAACGGTTGCGCTGTCCTCCCTGTGCAACACTGTCACCAATTGAAACACTTGATTGTCTGCTGAACCTCGACGTTTGTCCCGTTTTTGGTCTGATTCACACTCTTCGTCTATCTGTGCAGACAAGTATTGACCGCTCGTTAAGTGTTTAAACCGAAACTGCGAGTTTGACTGCCCGGCCCCTCCTGTGCCCTCATTATCACCAATTGCTTCCAATTTCCACAACGCCTTCGAAGAAGTGGCGGTAATGGCTGTCGTTCGACCGGTTGACCTCAGAAATACGTATTGTTTGTTCTGATGCTCAGACACCGTTAGGTACTTCTCCTGTTCCGCATGGAATAGACGGATCACATCTCCGCCTAAAACAACACATTTAGATATGGATTAAAATGATTGTTATATTATTTAATACTGTTTTAAAATTTAATTTTTATAATAAATTTAGTTTGGTAAAACATGATTTATTTTTTAAACATGGTTAAAATTAATTGAAAATAATTACTTTTAAAAACGTTAACGCTGCTATCTGTCATGTTTATGTTTAGATAATAAAACTTGTTTCAATTTAACCAGTTCTCAACTGAATATATACTAAATATTATTATATGTTTACTTTAATTGTGAACAGCTATTAAAACATATTTTAAGCTGCAAATATTTATACATTATATACTGACAAAAATGTTTAATTTAATTATATAAACATTTGATAATCATATTAAAATGTGATCTTTATTAACGCAAACAATTTATTCAATGACAGCATAATTACGTCATTCGATTCAAACCAAATAATTTAATAAACAATTAATAAGAATTCAATTCAAAGGAAACCTTATTTCGAATCATTTGTATAAAAAAGAGAACTTATTTTTGAGTCTATTTATAGCAAGTTTTGAAAAACAGATGATCAAGCAAATCTTTAAAAATGTTTTTAATAAAACATTTATTTAAAAATAACAAGCTTAATTGCATGACTCAAATATTAAACTGTTAAATTTTATTTATATTTATTTTGTAAAATTTAACATTAAGTCAATTTTATTTAAAATATTCTAAAGTTATAAAGCATCACCTTGATGCTCTACCCAATAATGACCAATTTACTAATTTTCTGATTAAAAAATGTACTTGTTTGACGTTGATAAATTATGACGTTAATATAAGACTTGCGTAGTTAATTAAATTTATTGGCAGAAATAAATTAGCCTTGAAGTTATTTTTTATATTTGATATTTATTTTAATATACATTAATATTAAGAAGATAATTGTTAATAAAATTCTTAACACATATTTAAATTTCTAAAATATACACGTTAATAATGGGAAAATCTTTAAAACAGTGTATTAATAATTTTACAATAGCTTTGTAGTAACTCAATCTCAATCATTATGTCAAAATGACAGTGTGCTTATTTTATACTGCATTTTTTTTATTGTTTATTCATTTGACTTAAAATATTGAATATTTTTCAAATTTAATATAATTTTTTATTTTCTGAATATAATTTTATTTATTTTAAAAAATTATATTAACTAATTAAAACGTTTCAAAGAAAATTTTATTTAATAGATTTTGTTTGTTTTAAAATTTTTAAAATTAATTATTTAATTAAAATATTTTATTTTTATAAAAAAAAAAATTTTAATTCAATTTTACATTACACTTAATTTTTTAAAATTTATTTATATTTTCTTTAAAGATACAGTTTTAAAAATGCCCTTGCTTAGAAACATTTTTAAAAACAAAAACATTAAAATTCTAAATTGACAATTTAAATATTTAAAATAAAGTCAGTATATACAGGGTGTCCACCCTATTTCTCCAATATGTTTTAATTAATTTTAATTTATTTTCAAATTACAATTAATGTTTTAATTACATTTAATACCTGAATTAGAAAGATTAATAACTAGTATGTTTTCCCTCAGTATTAATATATTATTAAACGCGCTTTGGAAAAGAGTGGACCAATTTTTCCATATAATTTATTTTTAAAAAGTTGCACTTTTCGGTAACTCTGGCCACTAATTCTTCGCGCTTGCGGTAAATTGGTTTTTTATCACCGATTCTTGGAGAATAGACTAAATATGTTTTAAAACATTAAAATCCGGCAAATTTCCCGCAAAGAATTAGTGGACAGAGTTACCGAAAATGGAATTTTTTAGACGTAAATTATCTGAAAAAATTGGGCCATTCTTTTCCAAAGCGCGTTAAAGAATGTAATAATAATGAGGGAAAACTTACTAGTTATTAATATTTCTAATTCAAGTATTAAATGTAATTAAAACATTAATTTTAATTTGAAAAAAATTAAAATTAAAATTAAGTAAAAACGATTGGAGAAATAGGGTGGACACCCTGTATATATACACATTAAAATATATATTAAAATTCTAGTCTATATTCAGAAATATGCTAGAGCATAATAAACTTCGCCGCTTCCAAGCCTTTTTTGTATTTAATAATTTTATGTGTTTAAATAATCAATTCTTAAATATTAATACATTTAAAACAATATTATTTGTTTTGGTACTGCAATTATAAATATGTTTTTGTATAGTTTTTAAAATATTTAAAATTATAAATATGCCTTAACTTGATTTGAGATAATACGTGGAACAATTTAATAATTTAATATTTATTTGTAACACTTGAGTTAACACCGACTACTTACCCACCTTCTCCGCATTTCATTATTATGTAATAATTATAAAGAATATTATTTTAAAAATCCATAATTTTTACAATTCTAAGTTTTTTTTAATATATTGATTTATATAGATTTTTTTTAATATAACACTTAAAACAATAATTATTTGTAGATTAAAATAATTAATAAACAAAAAATAATTAAATAAAAGTAATAATGAATTCAAATTATTCTCATTATTTAATCCATAAAAATATAGATTTTAGAATAAACCACATTTTAGGATGTTAATTATTTTTGGCATTATTTAACAGATAAACAGTTGAAAATATTATTTTTGCTTCAAATTTAAAAATATTAAAATTTATAACTTTAATAATTTTAATTATTTGTATAAATTTAAATAAAAATGAATTCAAATCACTGTATGTTTTATAAAGAAAATGAATTAATGCAATTTTCGGATCAAATACTAGACAATAGATCTATTGTTGTGCAACCAATGTTTAAAATGCCATATTGCAACGTTATGTATGTTTTAATAATAAATTGAAAATTTTTTAATAAATATAAAAATTTAATTTAAATATAATTCATTTATAGCCCTCAAAATAATAGCATGTTTGAAATTTGTGGACCTGTAGTAACCTTGATAATTGAATTTGCAAAATTTTATAAAACTTAGTATAAATATGTAATTTAATTTTTGTTTTGATAATTAGAACAATTTTTTTTGCAGCATTAGATTTAATAATTTACCTGATACTTTTATGGATTTGGTAGTTAGATTTTCAACTATGGATATATTTTTATTTCCAATACCAACCCCTGTTTTTCTGGATATTTCGGCTAAACTAAGCGCTTTGAATATTATATTTACCCATACTAATTATATAAGTTTTGGCGAAGTTGGTACATTTGTTGCTAGAATAAATATTGGCACGCTGCCCTTTTTTAATTATTTTAGATGTTTTCAATTAAATACTTGGATTTTATTGTTATTTACAGTTATTGCTATTTCTTTTATCTCTTCATTACTGTCTTTACATTTCAATCAATTTTATGAATATTTTTGGAATTATTTTATTATTTTATTTTCACAATCGATACAAAAATTTATTCTTTACTCAAATAATGCAATAATTCTTAGCATTTGGTTAATGTCGGCTCTCATACTATCCAGAAATTTTTGTACTTATATTTTGGATAATATGATAAAAAGTGTTCCGATATATAAATTAGATAATTTAGAGCAATTGAGCAAGCAGAAACATATGGGCATTTACGTTTTTCCAGATAATTCTTTAAGAACATTCGCTGAAGATTTGCAAACAGATTTAGCAAGAGCAATTAATCCGAAACTTTACAAGTTTGATTATCCAGAAAATTTTGAAAAAGAAACATTAAACAAAATGTTCAGAAAAATTCTAGTCGGTTTAAAAAACGGCTCAATGGCATTTGGCAATAGTAGAATATCATTAATGTTTAATTTATTCATATTTACAAAATTGGATAAAAATGAGAAATTACTTGATATGATGCATATCTCAGAGGATAGCGGAGGATCTGAACCGTATTTTATGTTTATTAATCAAAATACAAATATTACCGTACTGAATAGTATAAATAAGTAGTAAGTTTATTTTTAATTTTATTGTTTTTACTGTAAATTATGTTTGCAAAACAACAATTAAAATACGGATTTATAAAACCAAATATATTGTTTTTTTTTCTCTAAAAGTGATAAAAAATCTATATAATTATTGCGCAAATTAGTTTATTTAAATTGCATGTTAAATTAAACTGAATTTAACATTAATTTTAATAAAAATTTTCAATTTTTTGTTAAAAACTAGAAAAATTGGTTAGTTGTCAAGTTGTAAGGGAAGACATATTAATTTTTAAAATCAATTGAAATTTTGCTTGATCCTCTTTATAAATTCTTTAATCAAAACTTTATTACCCTAATTAATCAGAGTTTAGAACATGTTTTTATAAAATGAGTTTGGGCTTCATGCTCTTATGACTCGGGGTAAAAGAACATGTTATTAAAAATAATATTTTTGACAAAAATATTAAATTTTAATGTTCAGAGATTTAAAACATAAAAAAATTAAAACATTTTAAGAATTATAAAAAGAAATTGTGTTTAATTTGCCTTATTACAAGCAATACTATTGAGCTAAGTTTGAATCAATAAAACAGGAACTACATATTTTGTGATGGGAAAGTTCGATGCGAGACAAGTTTGATATAAAAACATAAATTACGCTAGCTAATTATAATTTTATACTTAATTATAACTATAAAATTGCACAAAAGCTATATTTATTTTTACAGTCTTTTATACATGCAAGAATCAGGTTTATACGAGCGCTGGTGTATTGACATAATAAACTATAATCACAATAGCATTGGAAATATTGATAAAAGAATTGAAAACATTTTATGCGATTATAATGAGTTAACACTCAAAAATCTTTTCGATTTGTTTTATTTATTTCTTCTTGGTCAATTTATAGCAACTCTAATATTATTTTTTGAAATAAGTTAATTTATTTATTCAATAATCTAACTTTATATATATATATTTATTATTTAAAACATTTAACGATTAAATATAAAGTAAAATATTTTTATTAATTACCATTTGTAAAAATTAATTGTCATTATAAACTTGATTAAAACAAAAGTTTTATGTATTTAACCGGATATATTATAATTTATAAATACCTGCTATAATTTTAATTAAAACATATTTTTTAACTTAAAAACGTTGTCTGTAGATTGATAAAGTTGCTTATTTTTAAAAATAATTTTAATCATGATAAAAGCATATGATATGATAGTAAAATATGGAAAAATTATTTTTCTAACTTTAATATTTTAAAAGTTATGCGCATTCAGAAATTCAATATTTTTTTAAAATCAATTCAGTTGTGAGTATAAAAATTGATCCAATAATTAAATTTAATAAATAAATTGCAAAATATTTAAAATTATTTAAATTAATTGCAATTAAATCGGATATATTATTTATGTTTGAAGATCCATAAATACAAGTTAATTCATTTATACTTGCAGTAGCTTTAGTTATTTTTTTCTTTACCATGTACCAATAATTCATTATTCCATTTGTTATAAGTTTATTAATTCTAAAATAATCAAGGATAATTTGATTAAACAAATAAAATTAAAATTTGAAACAAATTGCTTATTTACATTTTATTAATTTCATTTTTTATTGTTTGGTTTAATTGTTCTCGATAAAAAAATACGAGTAAATAATTTTCTAATTTGTCGAGTGTAATGTGCCAGCGCATATTTGGTCGTAACTGACATATTGTTCGTTTTTGGCAATCAACCAGTTCCTCTATTTCCAACAATGCTAATTTGCCATTGAACATATTATTTACTATTATTTCACTAGGTTTATATTCGACAACTAAATTTCGCAAAGACCATTTGTTGGCATTTATTCTACTTGTTAATATTTTTAAAACTTGATTGTCGCTTTTCTAGAAATTAAATTTATAAATTTTTAATTGCAACAAAATATTTAATTAATTTTAATTACTTTAAAATTTATTTCAAGCAAACTGTATCTATAAACGCTCGGAATAATATTTGTAAAATAAGCTAGTTGTTCTAATGTCTCGATTTCTTGAGCACTGCTTCTGACAACTCTTTCGGCGCCAATGAATGTATTGATTGATTGGTTGAGAAGAAAATAGCAGAGAATTAGTACTGATATCAATAACGTCATTGGGTTTACCGATTGGTTTGTTTTATAAACTAAAAATTTATTAATATTTTATTAATTAAAATTTTATTAAATATAATTAATTTTTAAAATTAAGATTAATTAACTACATTTTATGCCGTTATAAATATACTGTTATATAATAATTGTTATATTGGCTAAATATTTTTAATTAATTTTCTTATATATATATAATGCAATAAGTTTAAATAAAATTATTTTAATATACATACATTGATTTACTAATACTCTGTATATATCAAAAATATTTATATTTAATTTAATTTTTAATAGATTTTGGTAAAAATAATTGATTAAATATAATGCCATAAATGACGCTAACACTAAAATCCATATTTCAATGTTAACGTGTAATAAATAGTCCAATTGATTGTTGACGTCATGTAGTCTTTGATTAGATCTACACATAATCACATAACCCGATTGATATATAATAGGAGAATAATCCACGCCTGCTAGTTTTAGTCTTTCCGAAGTTAATATAAGCGGATAAAAAATTATATCTGATTTCTAACAATTAAAATTAATTTAATTAGTATATTAAAACTCTCATATTAAACTATTACATTTTTTAAAGCCATATTTAAAAATCCTTTCCCACTGGTATCTTTTGGTTCGATAATCTTGTAACTTTTTAAAATGATACATTTAACAGTTTTATTTGTAATTATTTTATTTATTTTTTACCTTATATTTAAATATTTGTTTAATATATTCAAAAAATCTTTAAATTCCCCATGTAAAGTCTTAACGTTATTTTCTGTCGTTATGTTTATTACATTCAAATTCTGTTTAAAATTAATTAATTACTAAAATAGAAATTAAATTTTTTGAACATTTATATTAACCGAAGCAGTTGCCAATCTTAGCTGCATCTTGATAAAACTTTATAATTAAACATTAAATAAAAATAAATAAAATATCAAATATCATATATAAGTAGTTTATTAATAAATATATTTATAACAATTAATTTTAATAAAATGTCGTCCAATAAAATGAATTAGTTTATTTTACATAAATTGCTTATGTTAATATATATTGAAAATTATTATTCTATTCAAATTGTTTAATTCAATGTAATTTTTGTATACATTTCTAAAGTGAATCAATTATTATTTGAATTATAAATAAATTATTTAAATATCTTGTTTATAAAATGTTTAAAAAAATAAATTTATAAATGTTTTAGTAATTTAATATATATTTTATTATAAATATGAAAAATATGATTCTTAATATTTATTGATTTTTGAAGCAAGTAGATACTAGTCAAACATACAGTAGTAGTAATAAATTTTACGAAATAAATGCTAATATTTAGATTAAATTATTTCTTGTTTAAAAATAAATATTCGAAATTTGTTTTATTTAATATTTATTTGATTACAAATTCTTAACAGAATAATTAAAATTTTAATTAATATAAATTAGATTTAGTTTATATGATAATAGAATAATAAGTTGTTATCCCAGGATAGGTAATAATTACCTCGAGTGGAGGCAATGATTAGTTTAAACCAAGGTTAGTTTGAAACTAAATAATATATAATTTTAACTTAAATTAATACTATTTTAATACCAGTTATGATAACATACTGGCCATCAGTCCCGGCCGCATCCAACTCATCGATTAGCCACTGGAGCTGTCCGTCCGGGTCGTACGGGTCATACGATATCCAATAGTTGTATTTAAGTCCGACGTTATTGTTGAGACAAATCATTTTCGACTCGTGATTGCCTAAACTCGGAA
>JAQFXP010003949.1:0-11499 GCA_034693685.1 Belba bartosi | reverse complement strand
GTTTAATTAAATATTTTTAAAACAATCATAAAGTTAATTTTTTTAATTATTTGTAAAATTTCTCGAGAAATTTTACTAGAGAAATTTCAAGAAATATAGAAATTTTTCTACTATAGTTATGAGGCACATAAAGGGCCTTTATCGCTATTTTTGAAATGGGATTTATCATACTAGTATTATAGATCTTATCAAAAGACAGCTTTTTGCCATTGGAACCATATTTTTAAAAATTTTAGTTTTTGAGTTATTTAATATCAAATTTCTGACTTTAATATGAATTTGGCCAAGATTTCAATTTTCAAAAATTAATTTAATTTCTTAATTATTTTCCATTAAATTTATCATTATATTTGAACATATGTTAACTTTGGGAGTCAATTATGGCCAAGATTGATATAAATATGGTTTGTTAAACTAGTTAAATACATACAGAGTATATATGTCTTTTGTGCACTACAGCAATAATATTGTGGGCTTTACTTTCACACGCACTTTGTGCAAACCCTTTGTAGAACACGTTTGGCAGTAACTCTTTTTTGTGGTATTTAAACATATGTTAAATTTAGCTCAAATTTAGAAAATTATTTAAATTTAATTAAAAATTCAAACAAATTGTCAATCCAAACTTTGCAAGAAAGTGTGATTAAATATGCAACAATTTAGCAGCAATCGTAAAACACAAATTGTTTTGTTTGTAATCCAAACGTTAAGATAAATGATTGTTAACTTAAGAACTTTAGTGTTAGTGAACGTGATTTTAGTTTCAAACATAAAACAATAAAAAAAGACTGAAATTTGTGCGAAAGAGTCATTCAATTTGTCGTTCGCTTGACAGTCAGTCACTATTTTTTTCAACTTGAGATGCAAAACAAAAATTTGTTTAAAGAATATTTTTAAATTGAAATGTTTAAAATTTTCTTAACAAAAAGATTTTTGATTTCTTAATTTTATTTTCAATGACAAAATTTTAATCAATATTTAGAATTTATACGCATTTACTTATAAGTTTAAGTAAAGTACAGTATATAAGTATACTTTTATACTTTACTTATATAAAATAATAGTTTATAATTAGTTTATATATAATAATTAGTTTATATAAAATATTCTCAATATACTTAAATTAAGTCTTTTTATCATTTTTATTTTGCATTATTATATTTAACAATAAACATATTCGATATTGCTTTATTCGACATTACAGTACTTTTCATTTGCATATTCGACATTCTTTTATTCAAAATTATCAAAATTGATATTGCAATATTTAAAAAATTTATAATTTAAATTATTTTGTTATATTTATTTTTAAATTTTATCTTATTAATTTTTATTTGTGTTATACCAGGCTATATTTAAAAAATTATAAAAATACTATTAATGCTTAGCCTATTTATAAGCTAGCACATGACTGAGATTATAAATTTAAAATAAAAAATATTTACAAGTTAATCTTTAAGTTTTACAAAAAAAAATATCTTATAGTATTTTACTAATAAAATAGTGACAAAACTATTTATTTTAAAATAAAACATTTTTATCTTCAATTTGTAATAGAGATTGCAACTTATTACTGTAGACCTCTATAAGCGTACAAAAGTTATTTGTATAAGATGTGAACCCAATTTAAAAAGTTGTTTTACATTATAAGCCACTTTGATTTTTCCTCATGAGATATAACTTATTTAACTTATATAATGTTCTTTTTATACTCTTACTATTCAATACTATGACTATTCTTTGCAATTTTAACATTAATTAATTTTTATTTGAATAAAAAATAAGTTTAAATATCTCAACAACAAAAATTGCAATTAACTTAAAACTTTACAAAATTGGTTAAAAGTAGAGGTTTAATGCTAACAAAAGGTATAATTTGCAACTTTGTGTTTTTTCCAGTACTTTTTATTGATATTTAAGTTTTTTATAACTAGTTTTAGAATGCTTTCAATCAATTAATATTATTTCCAACACTAGTGTGAAATTCACTAATCTCTAATCAATTATTTGGTAATTATTATTGTGATTGTAACAAACAACTTTTTTGGCTTCAAGAGTTTATTATAGATTATTTTCTGTTTTACCCGGTACTAATACTGACCTGTTACTAGGATTTTTAATTTACAGTAAATTATAAATCAGCATAAATTTACAAATAATTTTAAATAAAGTTACGTAAATTATAAAATTTATTAATATTGTTTTATTAATACAATAACTTATATTGTTATAATAAATTACAATAAAAATTTAATTAATTATTAATTAACTATTTACAATATTATTAATAGAATGATTAGAATTATTACTAAAAAATTTATTAAAATTAGAATATTATTTAGATATTGTCTTGTTTGCATAAAATATGACTGAATTAAAATTAATTTCTTTACTCTTTTACTCATTAATCTATTCGATCACTTGAATGAATTCTTGAATGCTTTAAGATGACAATTTTATAGCTGTTTTATAATTTTTATTTTTCTTAATTTGTTAAATGTAAATTTTTGTAATTTATAAATAATTACGTAATTTTACTCGTAATTTACCTACAAATTGCTAGTAATTTGACTTTTCTTAAAACGCAACCTGTTACTCTTTGAGATCTCCGCTCTTTTGAAGTTATTATTAAAAAACAAACTTAATAATTGACAAAAACGTGAGTTTAGATTATATTTAATTTTAAAAATATATCTGCATTAGATAGAAAAGCATAGAACATAAGAAATAATAAAATAAATTATTTCTTTATTATTCTTTTAGAATAAATTCAGTATAATTGGATTTTAGTAAATTTAGACTAGTTAATTAAAATAAATAAAAAAAATAATATTAATTATAAAATTTAAAATATATGCAGCCTCAGTTTTCATTTAGTGTCTAACAACTAATATTTCATTTATATTTTAATTTATTTATGTGAATATTAATCAGAATATTAAAATGAGAGAATTAGCCAAGAATTCTCTTCTAATTTTAAAAATTGGCATTTATCCCTGCTTAATATTTGTTCGCAAAGGAGGCTGTCAAACTTATAAATTTATTGTTAAAAATGTGGCAAATTTTTTTCTAAATTAGTGCTAAATTTGATCTAATATTGCTTAAATTCAGTTAAATTGCTCAATAATTATATATTTACTAAATAAAATATAGTAGTATTGAAATATTTAAAAAATTTATAATATAAAATATAATACAGTAGTTATTTAGTTATTCTAGCAATATAATAATTTAAATTGATTATATTAAGTAAGAGTTTAAGACAATATAATTTGCAATAATTAAGCAACAAATTGAGTTCAACTGTAAAAGAGAGCAGAACTCACGTAAACTGCATTACAATCAAAACTGCGAGTCATTAGTGTTATCATTGAAACAAACTCAAACTTCTAGCTAGCTGGTCGCCGATCACTTTGTTGGCTCTTGTAAGTTTTATTTTGCTTTTGTAATACCATTAACTAAACCATTTACGCAAAGACTAAAAGTTAATCCATATTTTGGTGTTTGTAAGTGAGGGACAGCTAATGGTTAGAACTATAAACTGTATTAAACACTAAATTCTTATTAGTTTGACGTTTAGTTCAAGCGAACATGCCTGGCCACTCTGCCTTCACTGAGCACCCCTCTAGTTTATGTTGTTTCTTTCCGGTTGTTTAATTTATGAACTCAATTGCGTAGTGTTTTAATGTATAGCAAATTGTGTGACACAACAACACAACAACACAACAACACAACAACACAACATAACTATTCGACTGTTCGACTATTCCGGTGCAGAAAATGCACAAAAGATATGCCAATCTTCTCACGTAATGCTCACAATCTTCTGGTGTTTATTTCACTATATATTTTGCTTTCCTTACATTCCCTATACATTCCCTACCCGGCCTTATTTGGTGTGTTTCGTCAAATGAAATAATTTTATTAAACAACAACTGATTTATTTCTGTCAGATATCAAAAATTTCATACAAAACAAAACTAAACAAAACAATACTTTTTCTATGACTAGAAGTGATTGAAAGTCAAACGCAAATAGAGTCACGTTTTGAAACTTTTATTTCAAATATCAAGACTTTATATAGTTTTCACTTTTATTTTCTTAAAAGCTCTCCAAATGTAATATTTCTTTTTTAAACTAAACAAACAAAAAATAATATATAATAATAATAAAAAATATAACTTTTTTGCGAGAAAATCAACAAAAAGTATTTTTAAAACTTATTTCATATGATTTATATTCTTTTGTCAACTTTTGTTTTAATAAACTTATTTTATACTATTTTAAATTATTTAATAAATTTTTAGTATATTTTGAAATTTTTAACAAAAAATTTATATAATTTAAGTTTTGTCATTAAAATCTAAGTTATCTTTTATAATGTTTTTTATACAAATTATTTGATTTTACATCTAGTTAAAATTTATTGCAAATTTATTTAAATATAGTTAATTTATTAATTTATTCTCAAATTAATTCAAGATAGAATTCAATCAGCAAAAGTTTTGCAAAAATACATAAAATAAAATAAAAAAGAATTTATTCGAAAAATTTTATTCAAAAAAATTCAATTGAAAAGTAGAGAAAAAGTGTTTTTATTCTTTTTCCTACATTTGCTTATATTTTATATTTTACTATTTGGTAACCATAGCCTGAATTATCAGTAAAATAAAAACTTGAAATATATATATATATATTTTATATAAATTTATATAAAAATAAAATGTCATAAATAATGGGAATTGTATACAAAATAGTATCAAATATTTGAGCAAAACTTCTTCAGCAGCTGTGGAGCAATCGAATCGGACTCTGAGAAACCCAAACAATAGGCCTTTGGTCTGAAAAAGTTGTGTTGAATAAAGAGAAAATAGAAAGAAATCAAATAAATAAAACTAAATTACTGCAGATATCTAACCTCAAGACGTATTGAATTGGGAATAGGAATTGCTATCAATGGCTCGAATAGTATAAATCTCGGCTTCGGCTCAAAAATATAAATTTAAAACTAAAACCATAACAAAGAATACAACTTATCGTTTACTCCTTGAGGAAAGAATTCAAAAAAAAAAATTTAAAATAAATCGATTTATTTTTATTGATAGAATACTTTTATTCACTCAAATCTAATTTTAAATTATATATATAAAAAGTTATGTTGCTTTTTCAACGTTTCTAAAACTCATTTTTATTTCAATAGAATATCATTTATCTGAAATAAGTTGATTTGTTATTCTGGTTAATATTTTGTATTTAAATCTTTATTTAACTGATAATTTGATTAGTTTAAATAATCAAATTAAGTTTTTATTTAGCAGAAGTATAGTGCGCATTTTTATAAACATATTGAATTGATTATAGATTTTAAATGTATGTGTAAAATTTATTAAATGTCTATTTAAACTTATTAATTATTAAAATATTTGTCAATATAAGCATAAACTAGAACTTTCAAGTTTTTGGTGCCACTTGGGTGCCTGGCAACATTATAGATATTTTACATTACAGGAAAGCAGATATTTGTATTGAAAGCTAAATTTAAATTGTTCCTGTCTATGAATATAAGTCATCTAAGTTAATTAAATGATATTAATTCAGAAAAATATTCAAACATGGAATATAAAGTAAGAGGCTTTTCTACTAAAAATGCTAAAAATCTCTTTAAAATTATTTAATTATTTTTGTCAATTTAACTTGGTTTAACTGTATTTATTGTAAAACTCCACTTAAGCTAATTGTAGAACATCTAAACTTTTAAAATAAAAAAAAATAATTTGCATATAAACTAAATAACTACTTATAACTAAATCACTAAATAAATACTCGTAAAACGGCTAATTGCAGATAAGTTAAAATACTTGAAAACATTATTTAGTCTTAACTAGTTTGCTTGCATAGTGTTTAAAAACTTAAAGTATACATTAGCTTCATTCCTGGCTTTAATCTCCTCTTTACTCATATATCCTACCCGTAGCCGCATTTTAATCAAAACAATTATTAAATTCTATCAAATATGCGCTAGCTATTAATAAACAAAATTGTAAAAATATTTTGCAATTTTAAAAATATATTTACATTGTTTAACTCGGCGGAAAAAAAATTATTTTAGTATATATAATTTATTAAAAACAATATATGTTAATTAATGTATTAATAGAAAACATATAATAATTGACACAAGATCAGCATTATTAAAATTAAAAATACATTAAACTTTTAAATTTAATTAACTTTTAAATTTATCAAATATTTTAATTTTGTGTGATGTTCAATTAAAATATTTTAATAAATATTAATTTAATAATTGCAAATTTTTCTAAATTAGATGACCAGTTTAAAAATGCACAAAAGTAATGTTTTACAATGACAACACTCGATCGTTTCCTGATCGTTTGAGGCAACTATCAAATCAAATAGATACTTTTAAGCAGGGATCGAAAAAGTCGGTCGATCCAGGAAAAGGACCTGGGGAGTAATTTTTTTAAAAACGCTAAAACCCATATATTTATGATGAATTTTTGTCTAATTTAACTAAATTTAAACTGAATTTAGCACCAATTTTAAATTTGTTTTTCTAATTTTGGCCGAAAAAACCCCAAAAAATTTGCCGGCCACCGAAGGCGGCGGTCAAAAAATCGAGGGGACGATCTTTTGCAAACCAAATGCTAGGGGGGTATAAATTCAAATTTTCAAAATTAGAGGAATTTTTGCCTGAACCCCCATTCTCGATCCCTGTTTTTAAGTTATATTGGCAGACTAAATATTACAAATAATAAACATTAATTTTCAAATCAGCTACATTTTGATTAATTTTCTTTTCTAAATTATTGGTTCTAATTCTAATCATGAGTGTCCTCTACTTGTTTACAGCTTTAAGAAATTAAAATATGCTAAAAGCTAACTATATTAGTCTTAGCCGCAACTGGGGGCATTAAGGAGGTTTTATGGCTGTATTTTTATGCATTAAAATATAAGATTTTTTATAAATTATATGTAAAATGTTTGCCATTTTACCCAAATATTAGTATTTTAATTTTTTTGTTTTAAAATTATGTTTCTAGCAGAGATCGATAAGAAGGGAATCAGGCAAAAATCTCCCTTGGTTTTGAAAATTTGGATTTATCCCCCCCCCCTTTAGCATTTGGTCCGAGAAAAGGTACCCCTCTCAACGTTTTGCCGGCCGCCGAGGGCGGCCGCCAAATTTTTTAGGATTTTTACCCTAAATCAGGAAATTTTCCTTAAATTGGTGCTAAATTCAATTTAAATCCAGTTAATTTAACTAAATTTAGTTTAAATCGAGTTAAATTAGGCAAAATTTTATCATAAATATATAGGTTATTTAAGCGTTTTTGAAAAAATCCCCCAACTGATTCCCCCTAGGTTTTTGGCAAAAATTTTGACAAAAATCCCTCCCATGATCCCCACTGGATCGACCGACTTTCTCGATCTCTGGTTTCTAGTTATTTTGATTAATTTTCATTATGTCAATTAATCATTACAACCAAAATGTTATTTTCTCTAATATAAACTTTACAGCCAAAAAGATCCCCAACGCCCCCAGTTGCGGCTAAAACTAATATAATTAATCTTCAGCATCTTCGGATGTTCCAAAAACAGCAATCAAGTTTTTTAAAATTGTAAACAAGTAAAGGTTAATCATTGTAAGTAGAATAAACTAAATTAAATGCCATTACAATCATCACAAACCAAATCTATAATTATAATACAGATATTTAATAGGATTAATCTGGGCATTATATATAAATTAATTTTTGCATATTTATATTTTATTATCTTTTTCTAATAAAGTCGAATTTTATATTTGATTACTAGAAAACTATTTTAATTAAAAATTTTAAAAATTGCTTTATATAAAATGACTCAATTAGTTTACCTATAAACAATTAAACTTAATTTTCCTAAATTTTTAAAACGTCATCCTGTTCTTTGTTTAAAATCTGCACAGACTAATTGAATCATGTGTTATACAGAAAAGTGTCTTTTAAGTTGTATAACTACTTGTGTTGCAAATATCGATTGTAATCAATCTAAAGGCAAAATATAGATTTATCAAGTTAGACATTAAAATTAATAATGAAAAATATATAAAGTTGCAATGTTAAACTAAGTATTTGTAATAAAACATTTAATTGATGCAAAATCTATATTATAACAATATTTTTAAGATATAGACTTATTTAGCAATAAATTTTAAATTCTATTAAAATTAAATTATTAATATAGTTTTTGGATTAATTTTGAAACTTATGCTATTCCAAACAGCCTTTAATGGAAACGCTTTATTCCTCTTAAATTTTTTAAATATTGTTATTTTTAATTATTATTATTATTATAAGTTTGTTGAAATAAATATAAAATTTAATTTTTATTTTATTTAATGCATTAATAAATATTAAAATTTAGTTTTAAAATACACAAATATATTTTGTTTTAAAAAATTTTTCATATAAAATCATACAAATATAATAATTATATTGTAATTATGAATACAGAATGTTTAAATATTCAATACATTTAATATATATTATTTAAATCAGAGATGCTTTAAGTTTTACAGTTTAAAATTATTGTTATTTACTATTTAATTAACATTTAAAAAAGACATATCTGCAATGTTCAACTTGGCCAATCTTAAAACACTGCAGATAAACTGTTACATATGTTTAATAAACGCTTTCTGAATTCTAAAACTTTTAGCAGTTAAGATTTAAATAATAAAAATTTGCAAATTCTAGTTCTGTACTAATAAGTGATATTTTCGTTTCAATATTAATAATATTATTTATAAATATATTTATTTCTAATATCGTTCAACACGTCCGCAAACCAGAAAATATCAAAGTTTATATATTTATGTTAATAAAAAGTGAATCATAAAAGATTTGTATTGCTTTAAATCATTTTATATCTTATGTTTAATGTTAGAAAAATCTTATAACCTTTCAAATAGATTACCAAAAACCATATTTTATTATTAATTCATTAATCAATCAATTTCCTTATAGTCTTATTTCCTCCTAAGTAGGTCGAGACTAAAGACCAACAATCTTAGACCGACACCGATCGCGATCACTCGCAACCGTTTCAACCCAAATAAAATCGACCCCAACTCGACCGCACGACTCTCTCATACTATCAGCTTATCTGTCGCGCGATCTACCCACTGGTCGTTTACCGGTTCGCCAAAACAAATAAACATTTTGTGGGAGTCTATCCGTTTATCCGTAGGCATTCTCAACACATGTCCAAACCAACGCAATTGTGATCTCAATTTTAAAAAATAGCCAGTCGACATTTAAAGATTCTCTGATGGCTCAGATTCTAATCATATCGTTGTCCGGACTATTGCAGGCTTCGCCGATTGGGCGTGGGTTCAGATTGTCGTCAAAATCGAGTTTCTTTCCTACAATTATTAATTCATTGAATTTTTTATTGAATAAACTTTTTGGTATTGACAGAATCTAAAGAATATTTAATATTTTAAGTCATAATATTCTATCAATTTTCTGTTTATTAGATATAAATTCTTTATTTTTGCATTAATTGTCAGTTAATAATAATAATGAATATTATTTTTAAAATACTTTTAATTAGTAATAAATTAAATAAATGTTTGTTTACTCATTTATTACTACAATAATTTAATTTAATTAAAAAATTGGTATTTGTATCACATTTAAATTATGCAATTATTTATTTATAGTTTACTTTATTTGTTTTATAATAAATATTATATAATTTTTAAAATATAAAATTTATTTTAATTTATTAGTTAAAACTAGAATTCAAAAATGTAATGCATAGAAATTATTAAATTTATTTTTTAATATTTAATTTTGTAATGAATTAAATAGATTTGAATAATATAAACAAAGATTTAAAAAGTTATTATATGTTTATGAAAACAAAGTATATATTTAAATATTATAAAAATATCATTTTCAATCTGTAATAAATACTATCATAGTTAAAAAAAAATTTTAATTTAAGCAAGGATTTTTAAGTTATTACGTTTCTACCTGTAACTATAAAGTTATTTTTGAAACCAGTTGTACAAAAGCTTTACTAAAATATTAAAACTTTTGTAAATTTTTTAAAAACTTTTGGTTTATTTGTTATTGCTCAGTTTTATACTATATGCATTTTAAAATAAATGTAAATTATATTATTAAATTCTTAATTAAAAACTTGTTATATTATTTATTTTAATAATATCTACCGCAACTAACCCGCTACTACATCTTATGATTACAGTAATTGTTTAGATAATACTTTTTATTTGATTATTTTTATTAATCAATTTAGCGCTAAAACAATTAGAAAAAATGATTCATACAACTTTATCTTAATCTTTTGGTTGTTATATTAGTATATTTTAAAATATAATAAAACAATCATTTTAACTCTGTTTTATAATTTAAAAAACATTTGTATTTAATCAATAATATTTAATTATATTTGATTGTGCTAAACAGATTTGAATTTTTTAATTCAGTTGTAATGTTGATTAAATCGTTTAATCATAATTAAAATAACAAAATTTAAACTTAATATATTAAGTATGTTTTGGTTAATTCAATTATATTCAATAGTTTAATTTTAATACATATACTGTACGTTTGATCAAATAAATTTTGACTAATTGCACTAAACTTTTTAACAATTGCATTTTTGCAAACTAAATTTTAGCTAAATTGAGGGATTCCACTAAAATGCTTAACTTATTTTAATGTTAAAATTGAATTAAACTATAAAATAAATAAGGAAGGAAGGGAAGGATAAGTCAAATTTTTTTTTAATTTCTCCATTAACCCATTTAAATTGGCAAATCTTTTAATACCTGGCTTTTATTTAATCTAGCATAAAAAAGCAATTATCAAAACTCTGGTTAAATTACAAGTTTATTCAAAAATTTTTTACTAATTTAGCATTCTCAATCAAAGTCCCTAAAGCGGGAACGTTTGGTACTGAGGGCCAAACATATGTTTTGATAAGAGATGCAATACATAAAGCATTTTAGAAATAAATTACAAAATAAAAGAAAATAAACAAATTAGTGATAACAGTATGTTAGTCAATAATTGCAAATAAAGCATATTTTTAGAATCTATTGAATTTAAAATTGCTAATTAATTGTTTATACAATTAACACAAACCTAATACTAGTTATCTTTATAATACGGGAATTTTTATTCACTCTTATTGACCTCTTTATAAACTAAATATTGAGAAATAATTTCCGCCAAAAATGTATGAATTATGTTAACAAAATAAATTATTTCTAAATGCTCATAATTTAGGAAACATAATTAAAAAATTAATTTGTTCTTTAATAAGTTATATTGTATTAGCACGTAAGCTTAGAAATGTTTTAAAATGTATAGCGTAGATGGCTTATTTTATTTACAGTCAGTTTCAGAAATGTGTAGCCAAAAACGAAGTAGTAGAATAATGCGCACTCTGGCGCAACTTTATTTA